>PVIH01021544.1:0-13913 GCA_004025045.1 Sigmodon hispidus | reverse complement strand
TGGCTGGTCTTCTGGAGGACCTGGATTTGATTCACAACCATCTTCAGTTCGGGGTGATCCAATGCCCTCTTCTGAACTCTAGCATACATACACTCACATAAAGTTTAAACATCTAAAGACATAGAATGAGAATAAAAACACAAATAAAATTGGTGTTTTTAAAACATTTTATTTATGTGCATTGATATGAAGGTGTCAGATCTCTGGAGCAGGAGTTACAGACAATTGTGAGCTGCCATGTGGTTGCTGGGAATTGAACCCGGGTTCTCTGGGAGAACAGCCAGTGCTTCTAACCCCTGAGCCATCTCTCCAGCCCCGACAAATAAAAATTGGTAAAGACGATTTTTTTTTTCCTGGTGAACTACACACATTGTCGGGTGACCCAGGTCATGTCTTGTCCTCCATTAGAACCTCTCTCAACTCCCTGTACCTTTTCCCTCTGACCCAGGCGTCCTGGCTCCCCTAACTGCTCCTCTCCTAGGGACCCCAGCAACCGCACCCAGCCCTTCTTGGACTCCTCTCTCCCAAAGCCAGCACCTTGGCTCGGTGGGATCCCGAGTCTTCTGCCAGGCCCGCCCCCCCACCCCGGTCCCTCCCACTTTTCCCAAACAAAGCTCCCGGCAACTTTCTGGCGGACTTGCCCCGCCCGCCCGCGGCTCCCCTGCCCAGGCCGGGAGGTAGGAAGGCGCCGGCGGGCGGGAATCGGGATCCTGCTTGGGTTGGGGTGTGTGCACTGGGGTGGGGTGCGTGTCCCTGGGACCGCGTGGGGATGGCCCGCCGCCCTCTTTCTGCCTGGGGGCCCGAGTTCGCGCGGGGATGCGGCCCTAGTGTGTGGCTCTGGAACTTTCTCGGAGTCAGGGGCCTGGGGAGCGCGCTGGGCGGCCGGGGGCTGCGGCCGGGGGTCGTGGGAGCGAAGGGCGGCTGCTCTCCGGTTGGTGCGCGCTGCCCGGGCGGGCCACCCTTCCTGTCCGCCCCGTGGGCATGTGGCCCCTCGCGGAGCAGAGCAGGCGCGGGGGTGGGCGGGGGAGAGCCACGCGGGCCGGCCCTTGGACCTTCGTCCGCGGCTCTTCCGAGGCTTGGGGGCCGGGGCAGGACCTTAGGGATGTCTGTCCTGCCCGGCTGGTCTGTCTCTTTGTCTGGCTACATGGAGGTGGGCTGGGTTGGGACTTCAGCCTACGGGGTCCTGAACGCGCGCGGCCACACTGCGCTGGGCCCGGAGGTCTTTGTTCACTTAACCTCCTCCAGGTTGAGAGTCCAGAGGAGGGGATGGGATTCAGAACTTTGGGAGCCTGGGAAAGTTCTGGAAGACCTGGAACCTTCGGGGAGGCGGTGTCGGACAGTATGGGAAAAGTTTTCCCTGTTCCTGGCCTCCGGAAAGTCGACGGGAACTTGGGTTGCAGCCCAGCCCAGGGGGAGGGGGCGGGGCCGTGGAGGCGGCTTGCACGCAGGCCCCGCCCACAGGGGTTGTGGGGAGCTGGGGGAGGGGATGGCTGGGCTCTTTGTTCTGGCCTCCAGATGGCTGGACTGCTGAGTCCCGAAGCCTGAGTCTCGATGGGTGCCCTAGTCTCAGCCCCGACTGGTTCTGTGGTTGCTTTCTGGTCTCAGCCAGGAAGCCATGACTCCCCCCCCTTCTCTGTGCCTTTCTGGGTCTCCGACCCTGTCCTGCAGCTGCTGCTCCTTTTAGCCCCTGTTCTTTCTTAGTGGGACTGGAGGTTTTCACACCTGGCAACCAGAACAGACTCTGGTCTTCCCTAAAATCGGAGGTTCCGATGCAGCTTTAGTCCACATGGCCTCAGGGACCACTCTGAGATGGTCAAGTGACTTCATCCCAAAGCATGTTCCTCCAAAAGCTTGGGAGAACGGCATCCCAGGCTTAGGTTTCTCCCTCGGTCAGGGCTCCTGCCTTGTTCTTGCAACAGCATATATAGCTGCTGATCTCTGTCTCTGCAGGCCCAGATGGGGGAACCCCGGACTGGGGCCCCCCTGGATGATGGCGGGGGCTGGACAGGCAGTGAGGAAGGCAGCGAGGAGGGCACTGGAGGCAGTGAGGGTGTTGGAGGTGACGGGGGCCCTGATGCAGAGGGTGTGTGGAGCCCGGACATCGAACAGAGCTTTCAGGAAGCCCTGGCCATATACCCTCCCTGTGGCCGCCGCAAGATCATCCTGTCAGATGAGGGCAAGATGTATGGTGAGTTCCGTGTGGGGGCTGAGTGAGAAGTCTAGCCAGCTGTGATGGTACACACCTCAAGAGTTCAGGGTCATCCTCAGCTACATACAGAGCTCTGTGCTAGCCTCATCTATCTGAGACCCTGCCTCAAAATAATAAAAATGAGGCTGGGTAGGGAAGTATATGCTTTTAATCCCAGCACCCAGGAGGCAGAAGCCGGTGGATGGATCTCAGAGTTTGAGGCTCGCCTGGTCTATATGGTGAATTCCAGAACAGCCAGGGCAGTGTAGAGATCTAAAGAAAGAAAGAAAGAGAAAAAAAATAACTAAATGAAAAAACCAAAACCAAAGGATTGTATCCTTCTCATTACTTAGACTCTAGCATTTTTTTTTTGCACAGATGAGGGAAACTGAGGCACAGGAAGACTAATTTGTCAGTGGCTACATAGGCAGGATGTGACTGAGCTGGTGGCTCTGGCTGAGGAGTACCTCACCGGCTTGGCTGTAGTTGTGTTAGGGTGGTTGGCTTGCTGACGACATCCCTCGCTCATGTCTTCTCTGGTAGGAAGTTCTGCTGATAGTCTTGCTCTTTTCCATTTTGACTCCTCTAGGCCGGAATGAACTCATTGCCCGTTACATCAAGCTGAGGACAGGGAAGACAAGAACGCGCAAGCAGGTCTCAAAACTGACACTTTGGGGCTCAGCTTCAGGCAGATGTGGTTCATGTGATTTAAAAAAAAAGTGAAAAGCTTGTTTATGGGGGGGGTGTCCATGCATGTGTGTACATGAAGCTTGTATGTGTGTGGGGGTATCCATGCATGCATGTACATGAAGCTTGTATGTGTGCAGGGGGTATCTATGCATGTGTGTGCATGAAGCTCGTATGTGTGTGTGGGTATCCATGCATGCATGTACATGAAGCTTGTATGTGTGCAGAGGAGGGGGCTATCCATGTATGTGTGTGCATGAAGCTTGTATGTGTGCAGGGGGGGGTATCCATGTATGTGTGTGCATGAAGCTTGTATGTGTGCAGAGGAGGGGGGTATCCATGTATGTGTGTGCATGAAGCTTTTATGTGTACGGGGGTATCCATGCATGTGTGCATGAAGCTTGTATGTGTGGGGGGTATCCATACATGTGTGTGCATGAAGCTTGTATGTGTGTGGGAGTATCCATGCATGTGTGTGCATGAAGCTTGTATGTGTGCGGGGAGGTAGCCATGCATGTGTGTGCATGAAGCTTGTATGTGTGGGGGGTATCCATACATGTGTGTGCCTGAAGCTTGTATGTGTGGGGGGTGTCCATGCATGTGTGTGCATGAAGCTTGTATGTGTGTGGGAGTATCCATGCATGTGTGTGCATGAGCATGTGGAGGCCAGTGGAGGACCTCAAGTTTTATCTCAGTAGCCAGCAAGTGCCAGGCGGTACCTGTCTGCACTCACTCATGCTGGGTTTATAAATTTATGTGGATTGAGTTGACATCTTCACTCGGGAAGGGCAAGCTTTATTGACTGAACCCTGGCCTCTGTTTCATGTAATTTTCCCTATGTTGTAGGCATGCCGGATATTTCTGTAAAATGTTTCTATCATATGCCTGTGAAATGGCTCAGTGGGTGAAGGGGCTTAGTGCTAGGACTCACCTCAGCTCAGTTCCCTAGGACCCACATGGTGGGACACCAACTCCCAGAGCCACCACAGTGCACTTGAACCCACACATGAAATAGAATACAAAAAATGTTAAGTACAGTGTGTATGTGTGTGGTTGTGTGCCATGGTGTGCATGCAGGACTCAGAAGACAGCACTCAGGGTCTGATTCTTTTCTCCCTGTGTAGGTCTCAGGGATGGAACTGTGGACGTTAGGCGTGGTGCCAAGTGCCTTTACCTGCTCTTCCATCTTGTCAGAGCAGATACTTCTCTAGGAGGGTTATTACAAAGAGGGGCTCAGGTTGGAGAAGTGGCTCAGAGGTTAAGAGCACTGACTGCTCTTCCAGAGGAACTGAGTTCAATTCCCAGTGACCATATGGTGGCTCACAAAGAGGGGCTCAGAGATAGAGACTGAAAATCCAAGAAGGAAGAACAGGAGGGGCCTGGGCCTGGAGGATCAGCCGTGGAGGCTGCACTTCCATCCCTGCAGAAAGCCTTTGGTCTCAGGCTTTGTCATCTGTGGAAGAAGGGAGGGTAGTGGACCAAAATGTGCTCAAATCAGTTTCATCCTCCAGGTCTCCAGTCACATCCAGGTTTTGGCTCGAAGAAAATCGAGAGAAATTCAGTCCAAGCTAAAGGTAAGGATAAAGGCTAAAGGCAGGTAGGAAGACTAGGGGATAGGGAGAGGGACCGAGAGAGAGAGAGAGAGAGAGAGAGAGAGAGAGACAGAGAGAGAGAGAGAGAGAGAGACAGAGACAGAGAGAGAGAGAGAGAGACACACAGAGAGAGAGACAGAGAGACAGAGAGAGAGGGTGAGAGAGACAGAGATACCTGGGGAGATCCAAAGAGATGGGGATACACACAGAGAGACAGACAGGCACATGCACACCCCCCACAGAGAGAATGGGAAGACAGAGACCCTGAGGGGAGCGCCTGGCCTGCAGGCGCAGGTCTGTTCCTCAAGCCGAGGTTTGTGTGACTGTGTAGCTGATTGGTCGACTCTTTGCTCCCTCTGTTCCTGCTGGTGTCATTCCTTTTCCCTGTTGTTTTGATGTCCATCCCCGGCGCCCTGCATCTGAGCTTCTCTGTCATGGACTGGGCCACTCTTTCCTTTTCTCCACTGGGAGTTCCCTGTGCTCTCCAGCCTGAATCTGCATCACTGGTCCTTTGTGTGATTTCTTTCAGCCTCAGTTATTTCTTGTCCCCCCGCCCCCAGACTGGGTTTCTGTATGTAGCCTTAGCTGTCTTGGGTTGCCTTAGAACTCCCTCTGTAGACCAGGCTGGCCCTGAACTCAGAGATCTGCCTGCCTCTGCCTGCCGAGTGCTGCCTCTGCCTGCTTCCTTCCTGTTCTTTTATCTGGCATTGGTCCCTTCCTTTTCTGCAGGGTTAGGGTTAGGGTTAGGGTTAGGGTTAGGGTTAGGGTTAGGGTTGGGGGGGGTTAGGGTTAGGGTTAGGGTTGGGGGGGTTAGGGTTAGGGTTAGGGGTTAGGGTTGGGGTTGGGGTTGGGGTTAGGGTTAGGGTTAAGTTTGGGGGGGTTAAGGTTGGGGTTCGGGTTCGGGTTAGAGTTAGGGCTCCAGTCCTCCTGTACTTTCCCAGTCCTCTCTGTGTTCTGTCCAGAGTATAAAACGCTCCTTCCTGTTCCCAGGGGGTCTTGAGGTCTCATTTCCTGTAGCCTGGGCTTCTGGAAACACTGTCTAGCCTTTCCTTCACTTAGAGAACCTGATAAGATCTTACCCTGGGCTTGCAAACCTTTCTCCCCGTGAGGTAAGGTGCACCCTGCTCCATGTGTAGCCCCCGCCCTCCTCAGCTCCTTACTGACTCACGGTGGTGTTCAGTCCTAAGGGAGATGAAGTACAGCCTGCAGTTCCTAAGTCCTGGTTTCTTTCTTCCCTTGGCACCTCCTCCACCCTGGGTCAGACTCTGAATGTGGTAAGACCCTTTGCCCATCTTCCCCGCTGTACCTCACACACTGCCTTTCCTGAGAAGGCCAGCAAGGCCGGAAGGTGTAGGTAGGGAGCTGACCCCTCTCTGACCCTGTGTCACAGCTTCGCATGTCCTCATCTCCAGCTCTGACGTCATCCCCCCAATGGCTGTCTTGACTTTAACTGCTCACTAACCTTTCTCCAGGACCAGGTCTCCAAGGACAAGGCATTCCAGACGATGGCTACCATGTCTTCGGCACAGCTCATCTCTGCACCTTCTCTCCAGGCCAAGCTGGGTCCTTCTGGCCCTCAGGTGCCCTGGGCTGGGGACTAGAGATCTGGGATGGAATGATGGGCTGTAATGGCCAACAGGGGATGTCTCACCCTCATTTGTGTCTCCTCTTTAGGCCACTGAGCTTTTCCAGTTCTGGTCAGGGAGCTCTGGGCCACTGTGGAATGTTCCAGAGTGAGTACTTTGTTTTCCTGCTCTTCCCTCCTACCCACTTCTATTTTGGACAGAGATTCTGAAGCCATACCATGTGGCTTTGAAGTCTAGCCCTGCACTTTACTGGCTAAGGTCTCAGTTGGGGTGACCCCTTCTATGTCTAGGGCCCCCTTACCTCATCTCTTTAAAGGGGCACATGTACATGGAAAAAATGGCTCTGAAGTGAGTCTGGGAAGTCAGATGCAAGGCCCAGAGGCTACATGTGGATTCCAAAGCATTATGGGAAAGCAGTTGTAGACCCAGAGGCTCCAGTAAGAGACAAAGGAAGCCATAAAGTCTTGTGGGAAGACTGTTATGGATACAGATGGTCCTGGAAGGGACAAAAGAGCCCAGAAGCTTATAGGGAGGAAGTCTTAAGGCTCTCTGGAGAGATAAGGGACTCCTAAGAATTATGACAAGGGATGTTTATGGCCCAAGGCTCAAGGACAGTTGAAGTGTTCCCAAGAGGCTTGTGGCAAGATAATAATAGACCTAGAGGCTTCTGGGAAGGATGAGTGTGTCTCAGAGCATCATGGGAGGGCAGTTAGAGACTAAGAGATTCCTGGGAGGGGCTGTGAGTGCCCTTTGGATGCCTGTGAAGGCTTGTTTCCAGACCCTGAGGTGGTTTTGGGCTTGAGTGTAGGGAAGAGGTTACTTTATTCTTTTATACTTTTGAGGTAGAACATAAGTTGCAGGTGTTCCTGGACTGACCTCAGCCTGGAGAGCCCTGGGCATGAG
The DNA here is from genome assembly GCA_004025045.1 of Sigmodon hispidus. Lineage (NCBI taxonomy): Eukaryota > Metazoa > Chordata > Mammalia > Rodentia > Cricetidae > Sigmodon > Sigmodon hispidus. The sequence continues at coordinate 6,957 of PVIH01021544.1, read as the reverse complement.
GGTAACCAGACATGCCATAGAGCCGGGAGCTTTAGGACTGGCCTAGCCTGGTGGATGTTGGCAGTGCAGCGTGGCTGTGTGAGGGCAACATGGGAGTGTGTATTATCGGAGAAGGAGGTGACAGGGTGTGGGATCTGGTCACCAGGGACACAGGGAAAGATCAGAACAAGTCCCTGAGGGCCTAGGGGACTGCAGGTGTGCTGCAGAGGAGGTGTGGCTCAGTGCTGGTGAGCCCATAGTCAAATGGGGGAGACCAGTGCTGATTCAGACCAATGCTGATGAAGTTTTCAGAAATACAGAATGGAAGTGTGTGCAGTGTTCTGAGGAACCACCAATGGCTTTTATGGTGAGGGAGAAAGTTCTGGGGTTTTCTCTGAGGTTGGCAGGGTTTAGCCAGATGAAGGGTGGGGGTAGGAATATTCTAGGCAGATAAACAACACGTGTAACAGGCCTGTATAGGAACACCAGATACTTAGAGATACTTTGTGTCTGGGAACAAAGTAGGAAGCTGTGAATTCTGGACCTGTGTACATGTAAAGTAAGAAAAAAAAGACAGGAGAAATTGGGTTTATTCCAGGGCCTTGTGCACGCTAGTCAGATGTTTTTCCAGAGAGTCCATCTGTAGCCTCAAAGGTTTGCTTTTGTCTGTGTTTACTTGAGACAGGCTCTCAGCTCTAACCCAGACTAGACCCTCTTGCCTCAGTCCCCAGGAAGGGCCTGCTTTAGAAGGCTAGGCGGGCCTTCCCGAGGAACTGACAGTTAAGTGATGATAGATCATGGCATTGTTGGGAAATCCATTGAAATACAAACTTGAGAACAGAGAAGAGAAGATCTTGGGACTCCTTGGAAGTTCTTGGAAGGTCCCTGGAGTTTGTGTTTCTCAGCTTGGTCTGTTGACCCTTGATCTTCTGAACTTTAGCCTCAGCGTCCTGACCATCATTTCCTGAGTTACTCTAGGCCTCTGGAGTGTAAATCTCCAGCGACAGTGAGTGGCTACTGACTGGAGGGGGAGCCTGGGCTTTCATGGTCAGACAGCGTTCCTTCACAGCACTAATTTGTTCCCTTTATCCTGCAGTGTGAAGCCTTTCTCACAGACCTCGTTCTCTGTGTCACTGACTCCCCCTTCCACTGACCTACCAGGTGAGACACACACACACACACACACACACACACACACACACACACACACACACACACTCTCTCTTCCTTCACCTTTTGTCAACTGGGCACAACCTAGTGGTCAAAATGTAAATCAAAGTAGCTGAAACAAAAGGAAGAAAGAAGACAGAGTGGTGGCTTCAGGCATGGCTGCATCTGGCGCGGAACTGTGATTTACAAGCCACCACACTCATCAGTTAAAATAAATAGCAGTGCTCTTGTGCTGTTCTACAGTGACTATGCTTTATAAATTACTAGCGACCTGCTACTGAGGTTGTAGCCTGAGTGGAATTCTGTCCCCCAGACAATGGCTCTGTTGCTGCTGCTGCTAAACCTAGTTTTAACTAAATCTCTGTCATTCTGATAAAACTTAAGGGTGAAAACCTGTGAGCTCAGAGAGTTACAGTTGCTACTGGCTTTCTTTCTCAGCTGGCGTCTCCTTCCACACTGCCTCAAATAAAAAAATCTGTGCTCAACTCCTCCCTGATACTTTCTGCCAACTAGTTGCTAACCTTGCCTCTCTGAGCCCTGGATAATTTTACTTAATGAACACAAATACAATACATCGTTACATATTTCAATGCAGTGTAAACACCTGTAGCACATCTTTGCCTGGTTAAACAAACATTCCATAGCAGACTATCCAAATTCCTACAAGGAGAAGCAAAGGTTTTAATAATTCCTGCTGATGCAGGGTCTAGAAGTGGGCTCGCCAGCTCGTCACCTCAGGCCAGGTATCTCTGGAACTCACTTGGCCGCTGCCTCGTGTCAGCATGGCCGCTGCAGGTCTACTATGTCCCTTGCAAGCTGGACTTGGTCAGGGCCAGAAGCTTTCTTCTCAAATTTTGCCTCTTGAATTCTTTTCTGGCTGATTCCCTCTGACCCATTGGCAGTGACTCTATGGCCACCTTTAGCTGCTGGGAGCCTGAAGGGAAATTTTTTTTTTTTCTTATGTGTATGAGTGCTTTGCAATTATGTAAGCATGCTGTCTGGGCACCTGTTGCCTCAGAGGCCAGAAGAGAGTGCATTAGATCCCCTGTAACTGCAGCTACAAACTGTTGTGAATCCAGGTCTTTCAAAGAGCACCCAGGGCTGGAGAGATGGCTCAGAGGTTAAGAGCACTGACTGTTCTTCCAGAGGTCCTGAGTTCAGTTCCCAGCAACTACGTGGTGGCTCACAACCATCTATGATGACATCTGATACCCTCTTCTGTACACTGTATACATAATAAATAAATAAATCTTTAAAAAAAAGAAAAGAAAAGAAAGAACACCCAGTACTTTTAACAGCTGAGCTGTCTCTCTCGGTCCTTCACCTTATTTTTCTTTTTTGAGACAGTCTCCTGTATCCCAGTATGACTTTGAACTCATGCTCCCGCCTCTACCTCCCAAGTACTAGGATGGTGTGTGCTCCTGTTCCAGGGCTGTGGTAGGGAAAGGGCCCAGGGTTTCCTGCAGGATCGCAGGAGCTCTGCCAGACAAGCTGTCTCTCCATCGCTAGTCCTTACAGCTCTAAGTGTGGGTGGCCAAGAGAGAACAGTCCATCATGTGAACAGTTCCTTTCTTCCCTTTCAAGGGTACGAGCCGCCCCCAGCCCTGTCACCCCTGCCCCCACCTGCTCCGTCTCCCCCAGCCTGGCAGGCTCGGGCTCTGGGCACTGCGCGCCTGCAGCTGGTGGAGTTCTCAGCTTTTGTGGAACCACCCAATGCAGTTGACTCGGTGAGTGAAATCTGGGGCAGTTGTTGGGTGATGCTGGAGTGCAGGGAAGGGAGGAAGGTAAGACAGCAGCTGTCCCCAGCATCAGCAGGGTACATTCAGACAGAGGCCAGCCTGAGGTGTGTGCACCTTGTGTCACCAGGCCCAGGCTGGCTGAGCTGTGAACCCTCCTCCTCACAGGCACATGCTGCCAAGCCCGTTATTACAGTATTCTAGGAACTGAGCACAGATTACTCATTCATCCTTCTAATAGCAAACTCCTGCTGTCTGACCAGCCTCACAGCAACACACTAAGGCCCTGGAAAGAGCCAAAGTTCTCATTTTTTCTGATTTGTTTATTGCTAAGGTGGGTCTCACTCTGTAGCTCAGGCTATCCTTGAACTTTCTGGGATCTTTCTATCTCAGTTTCCTGAGGGCTGGGATGACAAGCATGCATCATGGTGTCCAGCTTTCCATGTGAGTTCTCAGCAGGTAGGCTGAACAGATGTGTTGCCCTAGTGATCCGGCACTCAGCTCTTGGCATTTTGTGGCTCTGCCATTTTCTAGAGTTACGGAATCTTCTGGGTTCCCTGCATCCAGCCAGCAGATGGAGGAAGGGGGAGTGTAGCATTGCCTATGCCCAGATTTTGAGGGCCAGGCTTGAATGAGGCAACTCACAGGTCTGTTCACATCTCATTCTGCTCACACCTAACTGCAGAGGCCTTGGAAATTATGCAGTTCACTGCATACTGTGTCTGTACAGCCAATGCCATCCACCAGGTTGTCAAGGTTACTAAAAAGGATGATGTTGGTGAGACTCATATTGGAAGTCTGTGATACCAGAAGGCGTATTGCTTTCAGTTTAGGAGTCACGGTGAAGGCTGGGGATTTAGTTCAGGCGGTAGAGTGCAAGCATGTATGGAGCTCTGGGTTCCATCCCCAGGGTTGCATGTACTGTGTGCATGCCTTCAATCTCAACACCCTGTAGGTGGAGACAGAGGGATCAGAAACTCGTAGTTATTCTCTATTACACTGGGAGTTTTGAGGCCAAGCAGAAACACTGTCTCAACAAAACAAAACAAGCAGGCATGGTGGCCACACCTTTAATCCCAGCACTGAAGAATCAGAAGCAGTTTGAGGCCAGCCTGGCCTATATAGAGAAAGTTCCAGAACAGCCAGGGGTATATAGAGAGACCTTGTTTTAAAAAAAAACAAAACCAAATTTGCTCTATAGTAGTGAATTCAAAGCCAGCCTGGGCTACAGAAAGTCACCTTGTCCCAAAAAATCAGGCAGGAGCCCGTGTGCAGGTCTTTAATCAATCCGTCCCAGCACCTCGGAGGCAGAGGCACAGAAACTGAAGTTCCAGGCAAGCAGAGCTACAGAGTGAAACCCTAGTGCAGAACAGCAGATGGACAGCAACAATAAAAACAAAACCAAACAAAATAAAGAAAAAAAAAAAAAAAACAAAAAAAACAAATCAGATAAAAAAAACAGAACAAAACAAAACAAAACAAAACAAAACCAAAAAGGTCCTAATAAAATAGGCAAAACAAAACTAAAAACCAAATTGAAAATCAAACAAAATGCCCACAGCAAAACGGAAACACCTCCTCCCATCCCTCTTGGGGCACGCTGTGAAGCCTTTACAGCTTCAGGAGCTGCTGTTCCACCTGAGCCCTGTCTCTGCTCTGTCTCTGCCGGTGTGCTAACCATGGCTCCTCCTTCCTTCTCCACAGTCTGGGAAGGGCCTTCACCAGGTCTGGCTGGGAATGATTCCAGCTTAATTATCTCACAAGACTCTCCCAAGCCTTCTGCCAAAACATACCATGTGCCATCTTTTTGTTTGTTTGTTTGTTTGTTTGTTTTTGAGATGGGGCTTCTCACTGTAACATTCCTGGCTGTCCTGGAACTTGCTTTGAGGACCAGGCTAACATTAAGCTCAGTGAGATCAGCCTGCTTCACCTCCCAAGTGCTGGGATTAAAGCCGTGTGTTACGACTCAGCCTATGCCATCTTTTTATTAGATGTTTGGAGTGTGTGTGTGTGTGTGTTGCAAGGTGCCCCCCCAAAAAGGCCAGAAGAGAGCATCCAATCCCCTTGAGCTGAAGTTACAGGTTGCTCTGAGCCACCTCTCGTACAGTCTTACATCATCATACCTGGTTCATACATCACCACTTTTGAGCCTTTTTCTGTGCTTGCCAGGACATTTCCCCTGACATGTCTGTAAGTTGTTCTGTGCTTCCCTTCTCAGTGGTAGACTGAACTCTGCAACTTTGGGGACTTAGTGCTCTTTTGCCTCAGGAACAGAACCAGCCTGTCTAGTGTTGTTGACATTTTTTTTTTTTTTTTTTTTTAAAAAACTCTTAGGCTCTCTCCTCTTTGGAGGCCTGCCACTCAGCTCCCAAACGACTTCTTCTTTTTCTTTTTCTTTGTTTGTTTTTTGAGACAGGGCTTCTCTGTAGCTTTTGGGAGTCTGTCCTAGAACTCACTCTGTTCTGGCCTAAGAACCAGGCTGGCCTAAGAACTCACAGAGGTCCACCTGCCTCAGCCTCCAGAATCCTGGGATTAAAAGCATGTGCCACCATCACCTGGTGACTTACTCTTTTATAAATGCCTGGCATTAGCTTGGCTTATTTCCAGTCAGCTTTTCTTAACTGAAATTACCTCATCTGTCTTTAGTCTCTGGGCTTATATCTTTATCCAGGACACCTTTCTTTACTTCCTGCTCCGTGGCTGGCTGTGTAACCGGGTGGCTGACTCTGATATTCTCTTCTCTTCCTTTTCTTATCCCCTGGTTCCGCACACACCCCACCTCACCCCGATTTCTGCTCCTATTTATCCTCTCTGCCTGCCAGCCTCACCTAACCTTTCTCCCGCCTTGCTCTTGGCTGTTCAGCTCTTTATTAGCCCAATCAGGTGTTTTAGACAGGCAAAGTAACACAGCTTCACAGAATTAAACAAATGCAACATAAAAGAATGAGATACATCTTTGCATGATTAAACAAATATTCCACACCGTAAACAAATGTAACACACTTTAATATTCTATAACATGTCTAGTTCTTGTATATGTAGAGGGTAATCTTACGGAGCTAGTGAAATCTTCCCTGAAAGGACATGTATGAGTTGGGCTTTGAGGGTTATGTGGGCATTTTCTAGGTGCAGCATTGTAAATTTTCAAGAAAATTAATGACAAAATATGGTGGGAGCTGGTGATGCTGCAGAGAGGGTTGCCGGCAGTGGATTCTGGGGTTGAGTCAGCTGTAGAGCTATGTGAGAAATGTTGGAGATGTTAGGCCAGAGAATGGAAGAGAATAAGATCTGAGCAGGTTAGGGTAGAGGAGGCAGAGAAGGAATAGGCAGCTTTCGGGGCCACAGAGGTAGATGTGGCCCAAGGTGTGGTCATGTTCTGGCCAGTAGGCCTGTTGGGTGAGGATCTGTTCACCCTGTCTGTCATCTCTCTTCAGTTCCAGAGGCATTTATTTGTCCACATCAGTCAGCAGTGTCCCAGTCCCGGAGCCCCGCCCCTGGAGAGTGTGGATGTGCGGCAGATCTATGACAAGTTCCCTGAGAAAAAGGGGGGCCTCCGGGAGCTATATGACCGAGGGCCACCCCATGCCTTCTTCCTGGTCAAGTTCTGGGTAAGTGCTTCCAAGTCGTGGCACTGTCAGCCAGGCACAGAGAGTCTTGGGTCTGCCTGGGCCACCCTTCAGAAACAAAACAAACACTGTAGTAAGTTTTTTTGACTAGTTTTTTGTTTGTTTGTTTTTGTTTTAAACTTTTCATTCTTTGCTTTTTGAGGGGCCTGCCACCCAGCTCCCAAATAAATCACCCACAGAGTCTTATTCTTTAGGAACTTAGGAATGCCTGCCCTTTGCTTGGCTTATTTCTATTCAGTTTTCTGTAACTTAAATTATCCTGTCTACTTTTTGTCTCTGGACTTTTTTCTTTTCTTTCTTTGTGTCTTACTTTCACTCTTACTCCATGGCTGGGCGGCTGTGTGACTGTGTGACTGTGTGACTGTGTGACTGTGTGACTGTGTGGCTGTGACTGTGTGGCTGTGTGACTGTGTGACTGTGTGACTGTGTGACTGTGTGACTGTGTG
>PVIH01021543.1:0-29478 GCA_004025045.1 Sigmodon hispidus | reverse complement strand
AAAAAAAAAAATTCAGAGGGAAAGATGAACACAAAGAAAATATAGGTGTAGCAATCTTATTTGTATGTCTACCCTTGATAAGCCATGCTTATCATTCTTATCCTCTATATAGTTATTGTTAACTCTTCCACATTTTAAATTCTTTTTACTGTGTGTTTTTTTTTTTAATAAATACAAAATAAAGGAAAAAAAAAAAAAAGAGGAATGCTTGATTAAGAAAAAAAAAAAAAAAGAGCCTGGAAAAAGATCTGCAGAGGAATGACCCATGGTCTTCCAAAAGGAGCAGAGGAAACAAAATAGAGAAAATCATCTTTTCAGCAAATGCTGTTTTAGCAGATAGATACCACATTAAAAAGCATGAGTCTAGGACACTGGTCTTACACACTTTGTGAAACCCACCTCAACGTGTGCTGTGGTTCTGATCATCAAGCATGAAATTCTACAACTGTTAGAATACAGCCTAGGAAAATCTCCAGGAGACTTGTGTAGGAAGGAGGAAGGCAGCCCTAGGCCATGGCTACCAGACCCACATGTACAGACACTATAGTAACTTCCCCTTGGAACCAACCTGCAATCTGCCACTGTGCAGAGACTGCTGACGTGGAGGCTCACAAAGAAAGGACAACTCACCCCTAGAGGCCTACAAGGGCCAATAGGACATCAGGATGGGGTATATAGGTAGGCCCAATTTCTGCTTCTGTTACCCACCTGACTCCCAGAACCTGTGTCATTGATGCCTCTTATCCTTGTCCCCTCCCACAAGGGATGTCTGTACAGGACTGCCCTCACAACATCACAACAACCTTGGACATATTGAAGAACATTCTTGTCCAATACCCATGGCCCAACCCAGCAAAGCAACAATTGATAAATTGGACTGCATTGAATTTTTAAAATGATGTCCCTTTAAGGAGAATTGTCTCCAGAGCCACAAACTAAATTGCCATCCACAAATAATTTTAAATTCAGCAACAGGAAAGTAGGCAATCTTGTTTAAAAATTGGGCAAAAGGTTTGAGCAAGTACCTTACTAATGAGAGAAATCAAGGGGACTGGAGAGATAACTAAGTGGTTGCTTGATGCTCTGGTAGAGGACTGCATCCACACCAGGCAATTCACCACCTCCTGGGAATCCTGCAGCAAGGGATCCACACCTTCTTCTGGCCTTCTGGACATCCAAAGTGTCTTTGCATTTAAGTGTATGTGCATGTGTGCACACACAGACACACACAGACAGAACCCAAACTCCTTAATATTGAGTCAAACCTATCCATAGACAAATGTGTGAACATAGATGTTTATAATAGCTTTATTCTGAATCCAAGTTTCTGAAAGAAGCTGGTATATTATTCAGTAGGTGAATAGATAAATAATATATCTACACAATGAAATATTACTCAACACCAAACATGAATGTAATATTTTAAGCCAAGCAACAAGGTCTAAGGCATATTACTTAAGTGAAAGATGTCAATCTAAAAAGTCTGTGAAGAAAAATGGAGAAAGTAATAAGGTCAGAGATTGCTACAAGATGAAAAGAAGAAGATAGAAGGGCACAATAAGTCTGGAGATATTAAAGCCACATTACATGATGCTGTGATAATAGCTATGAATTCTCATCAGGCATTTGCTGAGTCCTTCAGAATGTACACCAGAAAGAGTGAACCCAATTTGCACTATGGACTTTGGGTGGTAACAATGTACCCTTGTGTGTCTCCTTGCTGGATCACAGGAACCAACCACTGTGATGAATTATCCTAATTGTAGAGCAAGCTTGGAGTCCAGTGACTATATAGAAATTATATTTCATTCTCAATTTGTCTAGTGTGAAACCATTCCATAATAAGTCTAACAATATGTCTGCACTTAGAAGAAAGCTGAGTTGGGAAAGTGCTTGCCTTTGAAAGCACAAGGGCTTGAGTTAAAACCTAGAAGTCACCAAAGATACCAGGAGTGGTGATGGATGCTTTCAATCATAGCACCAGGAAGGCAGAAAGAGGGGCACCCTGGGGCTTACTGACCAGCCAGCCTAGTGTAATTGGTGAGCTTTAGGCCAATGAGAGACTCTGCCTCAAATGAGGTGGATGATGATCTTGAGGATAACAAACACCAGAGATTTTTCTTTGACTGCTACAGGTACTCCATACATGCACAAACACCCATAAATTAATCACACACACACAGACACACACAGACACACACACACCGAGTCACACACAAAACAACAAAAATAAGATGAAACAACTAAAAGTTTTTCTAGACTATTAATTGCATTATACTGAGTCTAAATTAGTCTTCAGTAGTCTGTAAATATAGTTTTGCTAATTTGTTTATTTGATTCTTCTTAACAATGTTAGACAGATATAAATGACAATGTGAATTGTAAAAGGTTTCTGACCCCATCTGGGTCAGATGTTCGGACCTGCCACTGCCTCTTTTACCGCCCAAAGTGACTCAGACACTTATATTATTTTCATCCTGTTTGGTCTACTTTTCAGGCACATTGCTAACTAACTAGCTCTTTTATCTTAATTCAACCCATTTCTATTAATCTGTTGTCCATGGCCCCTATCTCACCTGGGTTCCATGCTTCTCTTTTGGTGGCTGGATCAAGTCTGTCTTAATTCTGCCCTCCTCTACCTGTCTCTGATTTCCTGCCTACTGATACAGTGCTTGCCACAGGCCAAAACAGTTCCTTTATTTACAGAATGATTTTCAATGCATACAAATGAACATTCCCACCACAGTGAATCGTCTTAAAAGTCACTCATTGAATTGATTGCTAATTAATCATCATATGCTATTGCAGTAGAATATACATAGTTTATGATAGCCTTATTATAAACAGATGTTAATGATTGCTTTATATCTATGAAATATATATATTTCTTCCTCCTCCTCCCCTCCTAGCTTAATATTTTTCAATATGTTGTTCTATTTTCAAACTCTAAAACACCCATACATGAACATATTAATCATATGTACAAAGTTTTTATATATTACTAGATTTTATTTGAGAAAGGTTTTATATCTGTTTAATCAAATTTATTTATCCTATTTTATAAGTGTTTTGCCTGCATGGACTTATGTGCACCACATGCATTTCTGGTGCATAAAGTGGCTAGATGAGGATGTTAGATTACTGAACTGGAGTTACAGGTGATCACAAGTCTCCATGTAGGTGCTTGGAATCAAACCCAGAGCCTCCGCAAGAACCGAAAATACTTTTTAACTACTGAGATTTCTCCTCAGCTCCTTTATCAGTTCTCATAATCCTTTTTTCTATCTGGGTATCTCATCTTTTATTATCCAATAGGGCATGTGAGATTGGCATAGTTTCTTCCTCTGAGGCTTCTATTACTTCTAAGACAAGACTTTTGTGAATGAAACTTCCTATTTGGGCAGTTTCTCCCAATTAAATGTTATTTTCTGTTGCTTTTGGCATTTTCTGTCTATTAGATAAGGTCTAATAATTTGTATATTTCAAGGATTTTGATGCAGATCTCGTATCACATAAAACAGAAAATGTAAGATAGTCAAGAATATCTTTTGTAAACTCTGTAGACAACTTAACACTATCTGATCAAAGACTTACCTTCCCTGAGTATAGGAAGAGTAGAAGTCTGTCCACTTCTTTCTTCCTGATACACTCTGCCTCACACTATTGTTTCCAAAAGATTTGGCTTAAAATATGTGCAGACGGATGGGAACAAACTAGCAATTGAACTCAAGGCCTTGTACAGTTGCTTTGCAAGTACTCCACTACTGACAAATTCCCAGAACTATTTTAACTTTTTAGTTTGAGACAAAAGTTTTAGTAAGCTGTCCAGATTGGTATTGAACTTAGAATTCTCTTGCTTTCGCATTACCACTCTGGCTGGCTGAAGATGTCTTTCTTAGGCTTTTAATTTTTTTTATCTGTTATTTCACAGAGCAGATTATTTAACCTCATTAGGAAGTGAATTACACATCAATATGAGTTAGGGGTCGTGAAGGCCCCAGAGACACCACCTTCTAAATATGTATGATTATAACCAAAGATAAATGCTACTCTCAGCCTCAGCAAAGCTTCCCCCAACCCCCAGTGGGCAGCAGCAAGGAATGCAGATATTCGTGGATGTTCAACATGTTGAGAATAAAGAATGACTGAGTATTACTCTTAAATATGGCATTTATACACCCCTTTAAGGGAACAGCAATGGTGAAGAGAACAAAATGGAAAGACTGGAAGATCTGGAAGGTAGGGAAAGGAGCTTTAAAATGTTATCTTTGAGGCATATCTCAGCCATTGCAAAAAATGATCCACAGCAGCTGTGATTTCCTGTTTGGGGCCCACACAAGGTTGGATCTGTCAGCAGTCAATCAAGGATCAGGAAAGGGTGTCTATTTCTCCCTGCTGAACTTTCAAACACCACTTAGAGGCAGATGCAGGATGATGAGGATTTCAAAGCAAAGCTATGCTGTATAGAGACACTGTCTCAAAGGAAAACAAAAGAAGAAATTTCCAATGACTGGGGAAGAGACAGGACCTGCTTACAACCATGTGAAAAGCCCTAGTTTTCACCCCAGCCCCTCCCCCAATAAAATTATAACATAAGCCATCTTCACCAGCTCGGTTCACACTGTGTCATTATTCTAGGTTGCTCCTCCTTCCACACCCTCAGCCACCCTCCCTGTCACCTTCATCCCCTGTGCTGTCATACGGTGATCCATAGCATGCCTACCCTTCCACTTTCCCTGCTTCTACTTCCAGTCTGTTAAGGAAGAAAGAAGGACATTGAGCAAGCCCATAAAAATGTTCAACCTCCTGTCTGTGACACCTTCCATCTCCTGAGTCCAGGCACCCTGGGGCAATGTGTGTGCTTCTCTCATCAGATTTTCCTCCTGGTTTTCATTGTGGGTATTTGGAACATACACCATTGGAGATCTCTGCATTACCACATTCCTTCTCCTTATCAGCAGAGAGCTGGCTGGCCTGCTTCACAATAAAATGGATGTGAGGAGATGAAAACCCCTTTCCTGCCACTCCACTCTGCAAAGTCATCAGTGTTCCCAAAGGTCACATTCAGCTTCCTAATGGAACCGTGGGAGACTGATCTCTCCTGTGTAAATCTAACCCCCATCTTAAAACCTGAGTCTTAGTCCAAGATTCTGCAGAGATTTGATCCCATCAATTATCACCTTTTCCATTCGTGATTTCATTGGCTTTTGTCCATCTGCATTTGAGTAAGCTTCATGCTCTTTATTCCTTCTCAGTCTTCTTTCTTCCTCTCTCTCTCTCTCTCTCTCCTCTCTCGCTTGTAAAACTTCCATGAACATCTGTCTTGTGCTGTCTCCTTCTTGCTTCATGTTCTCTTCACAGATGCCCTCATGGGGACTTGCCTGCAGTGACGTCCTTACAGATCCTTAGGTGTCGAAGTCTGGCGATCACCATGCCATTCCCGTTCCAACTCCATTACTCACAATTGCCAGTGGACTACGTGATGCTGAACCTCAGAAAGATTAACAGGAAATGGATGAAAGTCAAGTTTGAAGGTCACAGCAGCTCAAATCCCAGAGTTAATCTAGATGTAGAGTAGATGCAATTTGGAGGAAAAAATAGGGAATAAGCAAGAGGGACTCTTTGTATATTCACAAAGTTAAAATTACCAGAGAACTTAGAAATAATTTAGTCTCTGTGGGTGGAATTACATGCATGAAAATAAAGGAAAATTACTTATACTATTTGGGCACCCCTTCCCCAGACTGAATGGACAAACTGTAATAAAATTTTTTAGGTTTTGTAAAACTAAGTAGTTTCTTTAAACAATATACAGATAAGTCAGGCATAGTGTCTGCTGGGAAACAGGAAGGCAGGGCTCTGTGGGTGTGAGGCCAGACTGGTCTACATAGCAAATTCCAGCCCAACTAAGGTGGTAGAATGAGACCCTGTCGCAAAAAAGATATATGCAGATTATGTGAATAGTATAATTAGTAAATCTAAATTTAAAGGTGAATAAATGTAGGAGGATTATTTGTTGTTCCTTCTACTTGGATTAACACTACTAACTTCATTTTAGATTTTTAGAAAGTCAGTTATCTTGGGGATTAAAGGTTTAAGTAGAGATGGGATTGGATTTAGGGAAAAGAAGAGGCCGCATGAGCTATCCCATACTATGTATGTGAGTAGTGGAATGGTAACCCACTACTTTGTAAACTAATTCAATAATTTCTTTAAAAAAAAAAAACAATAATTTGAATGTTGGTATCCTGCATTCATACACAACACTGCTCCCAGAAAACATGAGTTATTAAATGAAAATCTAAGAGGCAGGTATGAGATACTACTGGGTGAGTCATTAGCCAGGAAAATCCAGAGGCCTCCAAATAACACAGACAACTACCATTTCTCTTGGATAAGCAGATAGTAATCGTCAGCTGTTGAAGTCACCACATTCCTTGGTTACCATAAGAAAGAAAGCAACCTGGAACTGACCAAGAAATTCTTTCTTGCTTCCTATCATCGTGCTAGAAGGTGCTGTAGAGGGTACTGAGGGAAAAACACCAAGAGTCTTACCCAGCTATTAACTTCATGAACCAACTCACCAGGCAATGTGCGCACACTGGCGCAGTGGTAGCATGAGTGTTATGGAGTAACTAACTGTGGTAGGTTTAGATTTAAGGCTTATGACATACACAGAGGAATATATACCAGGTTCTACAATCTTTTTTTGCAGTGACTAGCAGTTAATAAATTCATAAATGCTAAAACTGAGTGACTCTTGAGAGTTCACAGCTAAATGTCACATCTATGTTAATCCACTCCCAAGAATCAGGGAACATGTGGAAGAAGACAGAAATAAAGCAAGAGGCAGAGGGTTCAGAGAGTGCTGTGAAATGTGCTTTTCTGGGCATAATATGGCCAATGTAGTCTTGAATTCACAGCAACCTTGGTTTGCTATGTGAGTCCTATAAAAGATAAAGCCATCCAAAGTAGAAAATATAGATGGATTTATTTGAGCAGAATAAAGACATTGTGTAGAACAATTTTACTTTAAAAAAAACCCAAAAAATGGTAATTCAAAACGTTCCTAAATAATGTATGTGTTATATTAATTCTGGTTGTGTTTCCCTTATCTGAATTACTTGGAACCAGAAGTATTAAATTTGGGTCCTTGTTTTTATTTTGGAATATTTTTGTACACACATAATAAGACATCTCAGGGCTGAGACTCATATTGATACATAAATTTAATTTATGTCTCATAAGTATTGTGTCCATATAACCTGAGGGTAGTTATATAATACTTAACAATTCTGTCCATATACATGGTTTTGTGTTGTGAAAGTTTTGACTTGAAGTATTTCAGATTTCAATGTTTTGAGTGAGAGATGCCTGGCATGATTCTCTAGAAGACTAAATATCAAGGGCATTAGAAGCATATTGCCCTGTAAAAACTTAGTGCTTAAATTTATAAGCTGTATTTCTGAATAAACTTCCTTTTCTCCAATGAAATATAAAGAGAACAAATGTGCTGATAGACACTGGTGATATCAGCAGTCAAGAGGCAGGGGCAGTTACTTGTGAGGGTGGCCTGGGCTACACAGAAAGATCCCCACAATACTAGGACAGTTAGTAAAAGTTAAATACCCTGCGAGGTATGGAATAGTGGTGCAAATCTGCACTTAAAAGGCCATGGTGAATTTGAAATAAAATTTACCTTGGGCTATATAATGAGACTCTATTTTAAAAAAATAAAATAAAAATTAGAGCCAAATATACTGGTATTACTTACTATTAATAATGTGACAGTAATACTAAAACTCAATGAAGAACTTTGTCAAATCACAGGTACACATACATACACATATATGTTTGTATATAAAAACATATGCACACACATATATGTGGTGATATGTTATATATTTAATAAAACCAGTCTAGACTATCAGAGAAGAAATCTGCCCACAGTAAATCCAGGAGGATCAGAGAGTGGTAACTCACACCTTTAATCCCAGTACAGGGAAAGATGGGAGTGGTGACCTATGCTTTTAATTGCAGCAGATCTGAGTTTGAGGCCAATGTGGTTTACAGAGGGAGTTCCATGCTCCTAGGCAGGGGTGTTGGTATGTTGCCTTTAATGCCTTAACTCCAAAGAAAAAGATCTTCCTGTGTTTCTGTGAGTTCAAGGCTAACTACCACATAGTAGTATCCCATGCCTTTAATTTTAATCTGGATATGGTACAACTGGGTGAAGAAGGTATTTAAGGCAAGTGTAGGAAGATAGATTTTTCAGTAGAAGCAACAAGGAGTGAGGCTGAGGAAGTTGGAAGACAGCTGGGTGAGATTTGACTGGTGTTTCCTGTCTTTGATATTTCAGCCTTTTCCAGGTATCTGACTCTGAGTTTCTTTTAATACAACCAGAATTTGTGCAACACATATATACACAAACAAGCACACATATACATACACAAGGACAATCATACATGTACAAGCAAATATGCACTATTACATATATATACAAATACCATATTGCAGAAGTAGACATATGAGAGACTGGTTGCATGGAATTAGAAGAATTATTTGTGCATTAATTGGTCAATTTGTGTCTTTTTACTTGCAAAAAAATAAATCAGTAAACAGGCATTGCGGTGCATGCTTATATCACCAAGCAGAAGTGGGAGGATTCCTACACATTCACGGCCAGTTCAATCTAGCTAGTGAGTTCAAGGCCAACCTGGACTGTAGATTGAGGCTCAGTCTCTAAAAACAAAACAAATTAATGAACAAAAAAAAAAATAATAATCAGTAGCTGAGAAACAGCCCAAAGAAACACTTTCTATGTGGTACTTAACTGTTTTCAAGGTATGTGTTAAGGAACAAGCTGGAAGAAATGGTGGCCCCACATTCACCAACAACACAGAGTTCAGATGTTATGAGGTCCATTAATAAGCACCAGTGGCTCAATGAAGTGCAGCATCAGCCCTCAGGAATCAGCAAAGGCTGCAGCTTTTGCCTCAGAGAGCGACTCCGGGACTAGACTGAGCTCCTCTCCGCATGCCCAGGTTGCTCAGCAGGTGTCTCTCACCAGCCTTCCATCTTCATCTATGTACAGGGCAGAAATATGGTCCATTCCAATTAACTTACATTTTAAAACACAATGACTGTGCAAATTGAATTCTTCATTTTCTATATAGATTTTATCATACAGCTATCATTGGATAGTTCTACTTAGAAACTGTTAAGCCCTCATGGAAGAATTTCCACCAGGGAGGCTGGACATGTTGTTATGAGTGGGGATTTTATTGCCACCTTCAGAGAATGAGAACCTGGGTCAATCACCTAGTTCTGCACAGCTGAAGGGGGTAAGAGACCGTTGCCCCAATGGACAGGTTTTTTTGTTTTTTTTTTAAAAAAAAACCCCTATGTAATCAAGATGCGACACACCCTGATGTTCCAGCATTGGGCAAAGGGGTAAGGTGAAGCAGCCATTGGAGTTTTTTGGCACACGAATCGAACCTTTGAATCCATTGGCTGCTGCGGAAGTTCACTCACAGATCTGGGCCCTGCCTTCAAAATGAATCCAGGTCCTTACAAAACAAAGGTCCTCAAGATATTTCTGAAAACATCAGCAATTCCATTTCAAAATTTGGAAAAAGAAAAGAAACAGCAAGCTCTAAAGATATCTCTGCTGCCTCCCTCCTCTCCTTGATCCCTGATAAAGCCTTGATGCCATTAACCTGGAAAGAAGGTGGACTGCAGTGAGAAGGGGCAGTGGGGAGCTGGCCAAGTGAGAGCTCAAGCAGTCCCGGGGACAAACACCAAGAGCCTCCTCTGTGAATCAGTTTAACTTTTTATGTGAACCCATATCAGGGCATGAAAGCTGTCAGGTTTCAAACCTGGGACAAATGGCCGAGGTGCCTGATTAACATATCAAAGTGAACATATCAAAGTGGATGCTGGCCACCAGGCTCTCACTACAATCCCTCAGCTCCTACCTGCTGGCATACCCCACCTCTACCTTCAACTTCTCCAGCCCAGGGGACTGGACTGTTCTTCCCCATATACTCTATAATCCAACTATTTTGTTTCTAATCCAACTTCTTTTGTATCTTTAGGGCTCCTGGCTGTTGCACCTGTTACCCTGTCTCATCTCTCTCTTCCCGACACCTTCTCCCCACATGACTCAGCTCAGGGTCATGTCCAAGAAGAGTCACTGGCAAAAAGAAGGTTAAACAGCGTACCAGATCCACCATTGTTAAAACAATATGCAAATGCAGTGGGCCATTTCTAAGTGTTTTTCATCCACAGACTCAGCCAACCACAGATCCAAACAAAAACACCTAAGAAAGAGAACATAGTTCCAAATCTTATTTCAGGAAACTGAAAGATTAGGCCAGTCAATACTTGTTTACTAGGGGTTTACTTCATTTACCTTGGATACAAGATTTGAAAGATTAGGCAATTCTCACAGCCTAATGCTTAAAAATCATGTCTATGGTAAGAACATGAGCCTCAACGTACCATCTTAGGATATTTTGAGGAACTTTGATCATAAGTAACTGAGTCTATCCACTTTGTTTCCTGACTGAACCCATTCTAACCTTGATAGCTTAAATATCTAATGTTCCCTGCAGGCTCCTGTGTTTGAACACTTGGCTCCCATTGTCTTAGAGAGGGTGTGGCTTTTTTAGGAGGTGAGGCTGAGTTGAAGAAAGATGGAGAAGACTTCATTTTACATAATCTATCTCAGTTCTTATCTAGTCTCTGAGTCCTGGCCCTCCCACACATGAGAGGCCTCCAAGGGCATCACAGTGCTCTGCCCCCATGGATGCTCCATCCTGGCTGTGCATAACTCAGGTTCCTCAAACTGTGAGTCCAGATATGTCCTTCCTCATTTACCTCGCTTCCAGTCAGGTATTTGGTCACAGTGATGAAAGAATTAACTAATACAGCAACTAACAGAATCTTCTTTACTGGAATATTCTGTAGACACGTATATGATGCATTATTGCTCCGTAGTTCTTTTCTCATGAATGGAGAGAGAGAGAAAGGAGAGAAGAAGAGAGAGCACAGAAGAACGAGGAGAAAGAAAAGAAAAAGGAGAGAGAGACGTGTGTCAGGAAGAAAGAAAGGCAGAAGGAAAGCTATTGGAAAATAGTTTCTATTTGAGACTTTGAGGGTAGAAACAATTGCCCAACTGAAAACTGAATGAAAAAGAAGACATAAAAAAGGAAGGCCATGACTGCTCCTAGGTAAAATGGAAGAACGTTTATTATAGACAGAAAGGAGAACATAGCCAGAGGCATGTTGAAGGGTCCAGAGTGAGCATGACATTGAACTAGAGTATGTGAGGAGATGGGGAGGTGCGGGGGGGGAGGGGGGGTTGGGGGGGTTGGGGGGAAGAGATCAAGACCAAAAGGCCAGGAGGGTAAAGGGCAGACTAAAAGGGCCAGGTAACCAAAATGGTTAGATTATATAGGTAAGGGCATCTGGGAAAAAAGCAGCCCAGCCCTTGGGCTGGAGAAGTTTAAGGTAAGGGGCCAGGGTATCCCAGCTATACCCTGTAACAGATAGGAACTGGGGGATGCTGGGAGGACCTGAAGGCCAGATCCATATTGATATGTTAAATAGGCACCTGGACCATTTATTCTAAGGTTTGAGGCCTAACAAAAATCTGCACATTCCCTTATCCCTAGTTCTCACTCTAAGCCTCACTCAATTCAGATGCTAGGAGAGAAAGCAGAGCTTCCTCTCACCTCACAACAACCAACACATTTAGTTGGATTTCATTTCCCCTGCAGGTCCTACCGCCGCCACCCCAAAGAACTCAAAAAGAATCCATTTCTGAAAGCAGAGATGTTAGGAGGTCACCAGTGGCCATGACTGGCAGAGGGCATTGATTTAAGGTGAGGATATTGGCTGTCAAACTGCCACCAAGGCAAGCAGAAAGTGGCAGCAGCCTTTGACATGGAAATCTAAAGAGTGAGCAGCCTGACAAAAAGCAGAAGCAGATGCCTGGCCTGGTGAGGCTGTGAAGGCAGCTTGGAATCTGCCTTCTAGAAGCTGCATCACTTTGATTCTACTGACATCTATGGGCTGGGACTCAGCTGCACTCTTCGCTTTTCCTTACCCATCTGTCATCCCAGTGCTCACCTTTTAAAAGAGATTTCTCAATGTGCTTATATAGAAAGCAATGATGTAAGCCTACTGTCTCTAAACATGGGGCTCTGAGGACTGCCAGACTCAGAGAAGAAGAAATGGACTACTCTTCCCAAGCACTGCCTGCTTTGCTTCAGATACAGCCAGAGAAGATGTGTATGATGAAACTGTATGGCATTGCCGCACGTAACCACCAATATAGCAGATTTCATCTGCTATGGTCCAGGCTTTACTGACATCCAGTGTATTTGCAACATGACAGGAGATATTGACAAGGTTTCTTTTTCTCCAAAAAGTTTGTTATTTAAATCAAAGAGCCCTTCAAATGCAGAAGAGACTCATTCTCCTAAATTTTCCCTTTTGAGAAAAGGACTCAGCCACCACTTAAATGGCAGTCTCTAAAAGGAGCTCCTCCCAAGCAGCTGCATGAAGCTGTGTCTCCAGCTCTACCCTGACTTCTACTGTCATTATCTATATCTAACTGTGCTTAGAGTATTCATGTGCTCTAAATAAATAGTCCATAACTTTTAAATTCAGACCACTCCTTCGCTTTACATCAATCATAGCTTCTCAGGGAAGAAGCAGGTTTTCTTTCTGACTCAGTCAGTCTAACTTCCTTCAGCTACATTGAGTGTGCATTCAACTCTTGTATTCAGGATAATGAGTGGCTCCTGTGGACTGACTCCACAGCTCCTGCTTCCGATTCATGTTCACAGATAGTTAAGCTTGTGTTGCCTTATAGAGATTGATCATTTTCTATGTTGGGATGTAGCACAAGAAAATAACCATGTTAAAAGCTGTAAGAAGGCAGACATTTAGATAAAATCCACAAGAAGGGATGAATGTTGAAATTCATGATCCATATGTGTCCTTCTTTCTTGTAGATGTCACACAGATGAACGATGCTGGGCTTTGGGATTCAGCAATGAGATAAAAAGTTGGTTCTGCCCCTCATGAATGGCAGAGACTGGAAATCATTCCCTTTAGCAAGGCTTCCTACTTCTTAGCTATGAAACTTAAGTAAAACAGACAGTCTCTTGCAGGTTTACACTTGTATTCTTTATACTTCTAACACCATGTATACCCCCCAAAAGAGATTTCTGATGGAAGGAAACCCAACAATTATCAGAAATGACTTGGTTGGTTGAACTTTTTCCCAAGATGCCCAGTATCAATAGTCCGCAATTCTGGCAGACCACCAGTTTTCAATGGGAGCCACATTCATGAAATTATGACTGAATCTAGAATGGAGCTAGGAATCTACAGTCAGTTGATATGCCCAAAGGAATGGTAGTGGACAACTCATTTTAGAGACTATTGATTCCCCAAAGGACCAACGATTGAGAATTCCTGAGGGAAGTGGTTGATGAACTTAGCTAAGACTTCCTGGTGTCTTCCAGTTGCTAAAATGAGAGAAATAGAAATAGAAGAGCATCTCACACTTTCACATCAGAAAAAAAAAAAAAAAAACAGATCATGGAACTGTATAATTTTGATTTCTAACCAGAACTATAAGTTAATTATTGTCACTCAATAAGGAAACTGACTTCTTAGCCTAAGCCTGTTGGCAAACTGAATTCTTTCACTAATGCTGCATGCTCCTTTTCTAAAGACTGCATCCTGACATTGCCCCAAATTCACTAGCCATGGCTCCAAAACACCCAGGCTAAGAGTGTTTAAAATGACATGATTTGCCAGTCACCTTCCAGGTGAAGTTATATTCAAAGCATGATCCAACCCTTTAAATTCCTGGATACTCCAAGAATAAGTCTTCCATTAAGGGAATGTACACATCATTGACCTTGGTCAGTGATGAGAACTAAGCCTCAGGCTTTAAGGACCTGGTTTGGATTGGAAACAGAGCAGCCAAGAGGTTGGAATCCAGGCCTCAAGAGTGTTTGTTACCTGAAAATTGTATCCTTATGTCCTGCTTCACAGTAGGGTCTCTACAGACATCCCCAGAGAATATCAGGATTCTCTATTCTTCTCTACTATGTTTCCATCTTTTCCTACCAAATAAGTTAAATAGTAAAGATGCTAAATCCCACAGATTTGTAGTAGATAATTGCCCCCATAGGAGTCAAAGCACACCTAGAGAACATCAAACATTATTTACTGGGTGTTATATTTGGCCCCTCACTCGGCCATAGAGCTGGGGCCCACTCCCCAGTCTCTCTTCTGGGTGGGGAGAAGTTGACAGCTCAGATGAAGGAGACAAAGGATGCTGATGGGGATCAGCCTCCTGCCACTTGTCCCAGCTGTACCATCTCCTATCCCTTAGCCTCACATCTCGAGGCAGCATTACTGCATTCTAAGCAATAACTGAAGTCTTTAGATGATGAACACTTAACTCTTTAGCACCGTTTTTTTAAAAATCTGCCACTAATATAGAGTGACATTGAGTCTCTTGGTAATCGGATTAGAGCATATTGCTCCAACTGTCATTCAGAGCCCAAGCCCCTTTATCGCCTGCCTGATAGGAAGCTAAGCTCCTTGGCTCACTTGCTGCTGTCTCTTTGGAGTCATCAAGAATCTGACTTCTTCAGACCAACAATTTCATTTGCTTAATCTTGGGTGAAGAGATTAGGGCTTTAGAGATTCTCAATGCCCCTACTGCTCCCAGTAAAAAGACACATTCCTCCCCTTCCACCCCTTTGCCTCTGCTGCCAACACACATCACAGACTCTCTTTCCTCCCTCTTTTCCTCCCTCTCTCTCCATATATACACAAATACACAGCATACAATGAAACACTCACCCCCAAACATAAAGATAACATAGGTGTATACTACAAAAACCAACACAATAAAATAATAAATTGTAATAAACATTCTAAGCACAGAATACAGACTTAACACTCACAGGACAAATTAATACTCATTTATATGACAAGATACATGCCTAACATAACACATGCCCCAGACAGATACAATACACAAGTATATAACACAAACATCCAAAATACAAAATATAGCTCAACACACACAGGTAGCACACATAATCAACATCTATAATACCTCAATAGCTATATATGACACATCACAGTTTGCAAATACACAGAGAGAACACACAATGCCATAGCCATACATAAAACACAGGATTCATCATGCCCAATGTGCATGTTCAACATGAACAATGAAGCACAAACATTTTGAAGTGCATTCCCAAGCAGGCGGGAACAAGTGGGAGTCACAGGCACATATTCACAGAAACCCACATAAAGAAATGAAAGTATAAGTCTATGCCTATTGACACGGCAAAAAGGTAGCATTTCACACTGGGGAGGCTGAGGCGGGAGGCTGCTGATAAATGAGTTCGACTCAAGTCTGAGCTACCCAGAAGACCATGTCTCAAAATAAATACATACATACATACATACATACATACATACATACAAGTAGTATTTCATTGGATAAACTAAGCAATTCTCAGAACTAGGGAGATCTCTGAGGTTGCATAGTCAGTATCATTCTTATTTTGGGGAGCAGCATACTCACCCTCTAAGCTGCCCCAGCCAGGGCAGCTTCCAGTTAGAGGCCAGGAGTTGGCTACAGAAAATGACTGCAGAACTCCGTGTGCCAAAAGCCTGGTCAATCAGAACACTCAACAACTTCTATAGCATCTCCCGGTTTGCTGGCCATTCCTTAGTGTCACTTGGGCCAGTCCTAATCAGATTTATTAACTCCCCCAGCCTCTACCAATGACAAATTAAAGAGCCATGGCAAGAGAAAACGAATTTCTTCCAATCCAAAGAAGCTTTTTAATAAAGTATTTAAACTGGAAGAACTCAAAATATGGGAGGACACTGTGGCCCATACCTGTAATCTCAGCATTTAGAAAATTGAGGATGGAAAATGGCAAGATCTAGTGCACTCTGAACTACATGATGAGATCCAAACTATAAAATAAAACACAAGCCTAAAAGTCAGTACAGCAGACCCTTTTTGGCAAGTTCACAGCTATGTAACTGTGTCCAAGTCACCAATCAATCTAACCCCAAGGTTTCTTATCTCTCACATAGAGATAATGCCAACTTTACACCCGTATCGTTCATGAAGCTGGCTATAGGCCAAAGGACACAAGTGCATGAAGAGGTTTGCACACTGAGGAAGGTTGGTGATCTATAATTTGCACAGCCAGTGGTCAGCATAGAAGAATTCGGAAAGGTACAGGCTGAGTGGATGCCTGATGGCTGCTGTACCTAGGGCAATAGATTCACAAACAAATGTAGAGCTGCAAAGAGACAGTCTTGACTTTGCATAAATTTAAGCCAACTGGGCCCCATACTTTGCACATGCAAAACACTCAGCCAGGAGAAGCTCACCACTTTGATGGAGAGTATGTAAAGAAGAACCAAGAGAGAAGCTAATGTAAGTTGGTTCCAAATGACATACACGGCTTTCCCAGGGACACATTAAAAGTATGAAGTGTTCAGAAGGGGGCAGAGCTGCCCAGGCACAAGGTGAGAAAGAAGCTGTGCTGTATGCTACACCAGAGGGCAGAGCGGAAATGGTGGAAGGTGGGGGTGGAGAGAGGCTAAGGACATGAGCGCTCCACAACAGCCTCATCTCATTGTATGAGGACCCACCCTTCTTGTCCCCAGACTGAAGAGAAAAGCAGATAGATCCAGGATTGTACAGCCTGACTAAGTGTAGCCTGTACAGGAGTGAGACCTAGAAAATTTTCACAATCTGGATCAGAAGGGACAAATGTGACAGCGTCTAAGTTCGAGAGCTCTTTTTTGCCTCTAACTCACAGGCTAGAATACCTTCATTCTGTGTGTCCAAATGCCTGGCTGGGAGTCACAGCAACCTTGTTCTTTGATATTGGCTATCTCCAAAATCCAGAGTGGAAACTTAGCTACACATGGTATGCTGGTATTTCCTCCAGCACTCAAAGCTAACAGGGTCACACACACCTCCCCCTCAACACTGCTCTGGATAAAGGCATGTCAAAACACACACCCTCAACTCCTCCTGGACCCCTCTAATCTGGACTTTTATTCTCTAAAGACATGAGATAATAGCTCCGAAGCTGGCTTGATCAACTGACTCTCTAGCCTAAGCTCTATGTACAATCTTGCTGTCACTCAGTTGTCTACTTTCCTACTCCTGGCTCTAGCATTTGACAGAAAATTAATCATTATACTCTATAATTTCACATGAGCAGAAAGCGAACCTCTCAATGGCAATAAATGCAGTGCAGGTGGGTGGAGCACTAGAGAATGCATTTTGTGGAGCTCATGTGGAGTCTGTGCCCTATCCACAAAGATGTTTGTTTTCAACTATAAAAACTGAGCTATTTTGCCAGGAGCAGTCCAGTAATATTCTTTCTCATAACAAGATATTGGGCGGCTGGGAGCTATAGAGTGGTTGTAAGTTAGTCAGACCTATCTTCAAGATTTATACCTCTTCCACTTTTTTCTCCAGCAGTGTCTTGGCTCGTCTTTTAGTATATCTGCTCATGACCACAAATTGCCATCTGCATCTCCAGGAATTCTATCTTCATATATCAAAGGAGAAAGAAGGGTCTTTTGTTTTGGTGCCTCTCTATTAATTTTCAGGAATTTATTTATCTATTTTACCAATATTTTAAAGTATATGCATGGGAAAGGGTAAGTACATATGAGTGAAGATACCCACCGAGGCCAGAGATGCCATGTGTCCCTGGAGCTGGAATTATAGATGATTGTGAGACACTTGATGCATATGTAAGAATAGAACTCAAGTCCATTGAGTCATCTTGCTAGCCCTGTTTTTCTCTTTTGCTTTTAAATATGATTTCACAATGTAGTCCTGATGTAGTCTTAAAATCACTATATTCTAAGCCAACCTTGAACTCAGAGATCTATTTGCTTACCTCTGCCTCCTTAGTGCTAGGATTAGAGACATGTGGCCACGATGCCCAGCCCAGGAGTTTCTTTTTAGTTCCTTCTACCTCCAGTATTTCATCATATACTCAAGCTGAGACTGCAATGAAGACTAGGAAGACTAATCTCTGGCATGAGCAGACTTTGAATGACTAACTTTTGTTTTTTTAAGTTTGCTTAGCTTTTCTCAGGTTTCAAACAGAAAATTCATTATCTTAGGAAACCATTAGTCCTGTGCAAAGTGGTTGGCTGGTTGCCTATGTGTCCTGGTTGCCATTAACAGGGTAGCCACGGACAAGGAGGACAACAGTAGGCAACAAGTGGCTGAAATACAACAAGTGACATTTAGTGGATACAAGAAGGTGTGAGAATCTTAAAGGGAATGAGCATATTAAAAACCATCATTTGATGCAGACTGAAACTAGGCAAGGGCTGAGAGCCACTGACGGCTCTGGGTGCAGCTGAAGCAACAGCACCACCCAGATGTCAGAGGCAGACTTAGCTTGAACCACAGGGCCTTCTGCTCTGGCTCTCAAGAGCCAGTGTTCAAACCAGGAGGTGAACATGGGATGACTGTCAGAGCTTATTCCTAATGGTTGTAGGATGGAGTTCCCCGCTTCCTTAGAGCCTGGCCTCTACAAGCAACAACAAACTCACCAAAATCCATAAGTCCACTTTACCTTGGAAAACTTCTGAGACCTTCCCTGGTTTCTTTTTTATTTGAAGATAAATGTAGAAAACAATGAAAAAAATAAATAAAACTTTAAAAATATATGAGACTTTTCCCCCTTTTGTATCCATTCCTTGCAATTTTCATGCTGGCCACATCTTTAGGCTTTTTTTTTTTTTTTTTGAGGTCTGGGTATGGAATCCAGAAGCTCATACACATTAGCCATGTGCACTTCACTGAGCCAACTCCCAGCGGCTTCCTGAGTCCTGTGCTTCTCCCAGCCTCAGCACTTTCCCTCCCCCACCCCCCACAGCCATTCCCATCATCCTCTGAGTCATGTCCCACATTTCTTGCACATGTTCTTTCAAATTGTGGATTAATCAGAAAGTCTAGCCACATTGATTTCTAGAGATGGCTCCCCCGTTTCTTCTTCACCAAAAGTCATTTGTAATTGTGTTATAAGAACTGATTTTTTTAGGGCATTTCTTATCTTATGGGCTATTGTCCTTGCTAATAACTTAAGGTAGAGAGTAAGAATAAAGGCCTCCTTTATTTCTATGTTTAGCAACTGGATGACAAAGACCCAGGCTGTCTGTGCCTGGCTACACCTGGCTAGCTGCCAGACAGCTTCTTCCTACCAAGGCTCCTTTACTTTTTACCAGAGCAAGGTGTCTACCCAAGCCGATTAAAAAATAAAAATAAAAAATAAAAAAAATAAAAAAATAAAAAGTTTTAATGCACTCACTTTTCATTTCTTCAGAGAGTGAGAGAGAGAGAGAGAGAGATTTGTACTTATGTTTCTCATGAACAATGCTAGCCCAGGCTGGTAGCCATATCTCTTACATGTGCACTACAAAATTAAGACAAAACCAAACACTTCACCCATGTCAAGAGTCATATATCCCTCAGCAGTTTCTCCTATGCAGCTGGATAAACTCCAATGACTGTTCTTAACAGCAGCAGTTTCAGGTACCTTGGGGGCTTGAAACACAAACAAGACTCAGTTTCCCCACCGAGTCCTTGGAGCACTGAGGGATGATGGGGCGATGAGCAGTGGGGGAGGCTTTACTGGTGCTTTGCTTCCTTTCTTTTCCTTTCTCTTCTTCTCTTTTCTTTTTTTCCCCTGAGACAGAGTTTCTTTGTGCAGCCCTGACTGTCCTAAAGTTCACTCTATGCACCAGGCTGGCCTCAAACTCAGAGATCTGCCTGTTTCTGCCTCCTGGATGCTGCAACTGTGGGACTAAAGGCAGGTGCCACCACTCCCTGCTTGATGCTGCTTCATAGAATAGCAACTGACCAAGTCCAAACTAATGGCAGAGCAGCCACTGGGGTCCTAAATCAACACCCAGCCAGCCACACACACATACACACACACACAGGGGTGGGAAGGTGATCTATCTGTTTACCTAGAACTAAAAGTTAAAAATGAACTTTTAATCACTTTAGCTTCAAAATGGTTTTTAAGGGTAGAATCCCAATAGAACTCATTCTGGAGATAGAGGCATTTGCACACAACGCCTATAGGAAAAAGCTCCTCGAACCTGCTGATGGGCAGGGCATCGGTGTTCCACTCACATGTCTATGCCTGTGCTGTGTAAACAAAGCTGTTGTACTGCCAGGAGTGTGAAAGCACAGCGGGAGTGATCACACACAGTGGCTGGCACCTCATAATGAAACCACAGCACATCCTGTACAGATCAAATAAGATCCTCAAAAATACAGCTCACTGATAGTTGCAAACTGCACTTTCCATTGTTATTCAGAGCGCATTTCTCCTCTCTAAATAGTTCACCCTGTAATGGTGTAAACAGTGCACTGTGTTACATTGTCAACCACCTCCCAAGTTTTATGTCTAGTACATCTCAGTTTCCCCATAAAGGCCGTAGAAAGTTTTTGGCCTGTGACATCTAGAGCCTTGTGAATGCACTCTTTCATGTTTGTACAATGACACAATTGTCTAGGGGCACATTTCTCAGAATATATCTGACAACATGTATAACGTTTGTATTGTAGAAACCACACACACACACACAGGATTAGTCTGTTTTCATCATTGTGATAGAATACTTGGTATAATCAACTTATAAACAGAAACATTTTGCTTTATTCTAAGGGTTCAGTCTATGGAGAGGGTCTCTCTATTCCTTTCAAGAGTAAGGGCCAATGACCTAACTTCTAGCCATTAGGCCCTACTTCTTAAAGATGTCACCACCTCCTAAAAGCATCACTGATGACAAAGCCTTCTACACATGGGCCTTTGGGGAAACATGTATCTAAAACATAGTTTACAGAGAGACAGAGAGAGACAGAGAGAGCCAAAACCTTGTTAATAAAAGAACCAATGGTTATTATGGTCAGCCATTCAATCATTGTCATTTCTAAACACATGCAACAGAAGAAACATCCAGTCTTTATGATTTCATTTGCTATAGGAGAAAGCAGAAGAGATCCCAAAGTTGACTGATGGGTAAGCTGTTCTTTGATGCTATAAAAGAGTGTTGTTAACAGTGGGGATGAAACAGGACAGGATACCTTAATATACACATCAAAAACTTAACACTGACAAAAAGAAGCAAATTGCAGATCTCAGCCACAGGATTTCAATTTTAAGTTTAATGCACACAATTAATTTTTTTAAAAAATGCTTTTTTGAGATAAAGACATTTATGTTAAATTAGTGAGAAAAGAGAGAGACTGAGAAAGAGGGAGCATTGCTGGTAGGGAGAGGGGAGGATGAAGTGTGTGGTCACTCCCAAGTAGAAAAAGCAGTGCTCACTTTGTTCATAAGCTCCACACATTGTACATATCTCACACCTACATCTTACAAAAAAACTCTCTTTAAGCCTCAAAATATTACATATATACAGTGAAATATGATCACATCTACTCTCCATTTCTTCCATATCTCTTCCAACACAAGCACCTATCAATTACAAAGGTTGCCCTCCCTCAACCAATTTGCTGATAAGGGGTGAAACCTGAGGGTACCTCCCTCACCTGTGCTGGAAGTTTACCTAGTTTGGTCTACTTCGGGTCTGATGCTAGTGACCATAGACCTTGAGGTCAACCGCCACACCATGCCTACAGACAGCATCTCACAGCACTCTTCCCATTCTCCAGTTCTTCCATTCTTCCTGATCTCTTATTTCACAATGCTCCCTGAGATTCGATGGAAGAAGAATTAAAAAGAATATTCAGTTTAGGGCTGATGACTATTCCTGACTGTCAACATACACGTTATTACTGTAAGTAAGCCATGCCAAAGTTTTATCAAACATGTTATGTATATTTGAATGCAAATATATAATACACAGTGTTTATATGATGGGTATGTACATAACACATACATATCATTTAATAATTGGTAATAATAAAAGTCATTTTGAAGTGAGGCATACTTCTATTTTCTGAAACAGAGGTTGGAATAGTCAGATTTTATTATGTGGAAGAAATGTTAGAACTAAAACGTGGTTATGTCCATTTGCTGACCTATTCATGAGGAGCAGTTATACATTCATAAATGTACTCTGACAAATGCATGCACGGAAAATACCTAGAAAGTGTCACACAAACTCTGTGCTTTGCTCCCTTGGGAACTAGGCTGGAGGGCCAGGACTCCTGCACGCTTACACTTTTCTACAGGGAGGATCTATCAAATGTCAACATGGAGGAGTGTGACACTAGAAATCGGATGGCTTTTTAATACTTCTCAGTCCTCATCTGGTTCCTCCTGCTGGCATCAAACAGCACCCCCAAAAATGTAATGCCTGTCAGAGAAATGATAGGGTTCTCTTACTGTATTTCCAAGAAAAGATGAATACCCAAGAGAAGCAACAGACAGTCTTCCCAGGATGAGACAGGGTGCCTCACTTTGGACCCTCACTTCATTGTAAGCTCTGGACAGGCCTCTGGAGAGCTTCTGCTCTGAGACCTAGTTACCCAGAGTCAATGGCAGCTGGCTGAGGAGCACAGAGCTTTTGTGGACTAGAGGAAGTATGGCTGGCTCACTCTTGGGAGCAGTGGAGAGAAGTACACTGCCTTTGATGTACTGGTTCAGGCTGAAATGTGGACCTGTGCCACCACCCAATATGACCCAGGTTTGAACAACTATCCTCTTAGAATCCTAAGAGAAATGAGACGATCTCTGTCATCTGAGGGCAAAAGACTCAGCCTGAGGCATGGAAATTCCTGAGTTAAGGATAGCATGGAGGAGCCAGGAACAGCCAAGGTGGCATACAGGGACATGGGCTGCAATCCAGGCATAGGAGCCTCAGCAGATTAGAAACTGAGGCTGCAGGTTAAGGGTCAATTTTGGAATAGACTGTAACCTGGAATGAGAAATACTGTATTTTGTAATTTCTAGAGAATTCTCTTTAAATCCCCTTTCCCTTCAGCAAACACATTGGAAAACCACTGCCTGCTGTGTGTGGTCTCTGTGGCACACAGGCACGGAGGTCACAGCCAGGACAGGGGAGGAAAAGCCAGGCTAGGAGCCTGATATGTCAGGGGCTGTGAAGCCAAGAGGCTTTCTGCCCTCTGCTGGCAACCTGGGGAAAGGACAACACGTTCCTAACTGACAGGATGTCACTCAGACAGCAAGCGGGCTTCTCCACTAGCAAGACAACCTGGTAATGCCTCTGTCCTTCTGGAAATCCTGCCAGGGGACAGCTTTAGATACAGCTGTTACTTCTACCGCTAATTGGGAACCGGTTGAGGTCATGTCACTGGGTTTACAACTATCCTTTCACATTGTCCTCTGGTGACAGTTCTGTGAAGCGTCGTCTTCCTCCTCTGCAGAAGAATGCTGGCCAAGTGCATCCAGAAAGGGAGTATCACTTAGTGAAGAGGCCACTTGCCCTACCCTAGCCTCCAGTCTCCTCTCCACTGTGCCACCGCAAAGGCTGTAAGACCAGGCCTGTGAGTCAGAAGGTCCAGACCACCATCCTGGGAAAGCAGCTCTCTGATAGGGGGTGGAAGCCATTAGCTCTGCTCTCTAGGAAGTTGTAACAGGAATATAGAAGGAGAACATGATTTTTAGTGTGTGGGATGATTAGGGGATACCTCCTCTCACCCACAAAAGCCCATGTTCTTTCTCAGTTTATAGCCTTTCTGGGGAGTTCATAATGATAGAAAGGCTGGCTTTTCTTCTCAACAAGTATAGATTTTATGCTTGCAATATAACAGAAGGAAAGTGGGTGAGGGTGGACTTTCTGCAAATTGTCCTGATATCTTTAAGGTAAACGTTTGACACCGGCGTCACCCTGCCAACGTGAACCCACCAGACCAGGCCAGAGTCAGTGAGACAAGGTCAGTAGCCGATTAAGCAAAGCCCTCTTGTCTTATCCCAGCTGAGGTGCCGACCCCCTTAGCACCTTGTCAAACATGAAATTTAATCCCAGTTTTATTTTCCGATTGCTTTTTAAAAATGCACTGCCCATTGCGTGATGGGGGGGAGAGAAGGCCCTTTTAAAATGATTTATTATGTGTTAACAGCTTGAGAAAACCTAAACAATGTCTCCATAAAGACCCAAGATCACGTTTTTAATTAAGAGCCACAACTTTTAATGGCAGGCATAATATGCCCATTCATTCCAGGGCACTGGCACCCTGGGTAACCCAGCAGTCAAACTCAGGGGGGGGAATAACACCCCTCAGTTCACACCTCCAAGTCTTCAGTGAAAGAAAATAACAATAAAGCAAGACCCCTTTAAAACTCGCCTGACATTTTAACAGAGAAAGGACACATTCTGCTCGAGTGCACGGGTGCCTGCTGCCACCACGTTTTGGGCTGACAATGGTCCCCTCAGTGCTTGGTAGTTCACCATCATCAGTACAGCTGTACAGCTTAGTAAAAAGCCACACTGTACAACTTAGTGAACATAAGTCTTGTGCTGGTCACCTGATTGGTTCCTGCCCAAGCTGGGAGGACACTGCACTCTGGGTACAACTGGTTCCTGTCTCCTTCACAAGAAGGCCCTTTACAAGCTTCTTCTTCAAGATTAAAAGCAAATACCCTAAAGTGAACACGGTGCTGGGAATCCTGGTTGTATGAGGTGCTGTTCATTCATTGCTTCCCATTGACAGGGTTCCCAGGAGAGCAGTGAGGCCCACAGTAGTATGCCACCTACCAACCTGAAAGCCTTACTATCTTTGGATGAAAACACCAGAATGTAGAGAATAAGGGATGTGCCACTGTGGTGGATTGGTACAGACTTTGTGAACTGAGATGGGCAAAACTGGGTAATGGGGCACAGGAGATGCACCTTCAGGATACCATACCATAGCACCTGAGAAAATAGCAGAAATGGGATGAATGGACACTCACCTCTTGACCGTGGTCCCCTTCAGTGCATCATAAGATTCCTGTGCCCTCTCTAGGACTGGACCAAAATTACCCTAATCTCAGAAGATACCAGTCATGGGGGGAATGTGATCAAACTGATGTTGCTAACATGTGCTCAATACATTACATGTCTTTTAATCTAAGCACTGAAACTGTACACATTTAAACTGTCTCTTTGGGATCTTCATTTGTAAAGGCCTCTGTCATATAAAACTTACACAAAATAATTTATATTGGAACTGGGCCCCAGACCTTAGCAGGCCCCCAGACCTTGCTACAACTGACTCCATGATTGAAGGGCCATTCAGGCCATAAAACTCAGCACATAGACAGCACCACCAGCCAAAAGGAAAACAAAGATCCAATCCATCAAAGTCCATATAGTTCTGAGAAAGTCTCAAAATATACTAACCTTCCCTTTTAGCTTCTGTAGTAATACTTCTGGCTAACTGTTCTTGTGAACTGAAGCATGCCAACCCAGAACATGGTTTTATGCTTAAAATCTCACTGTGAGAAAAGCTCAGTGCTACACTGGGATCCTAAACATGTAGTGTTATCAGCTAATGAAGACTTCCTATTGGTTTAAACTCATGTCCAAGCAGTCTTCTCTGGTGAATATTCCACAATGATATGTTCTTTTCTTGTAATTTTGTCTTATGCTACAGGAACTTCTGTCATAAACTCTGTATTGGCTTAGGAAAGGGGGGCAGCTCAGCCTTCCATGGCAGAGAGGATGAGGAGCAGTTTCCATGGTAACAGACAGGAGAGAGGTAGGGGGCTTATTACAAGATTTCTATTTGGTATTATTAATAGAAAATCAGAGCCAGATATCAGAGAAAAGCTGCAATATCAGAGACATAGAGAATTAAACCATAGCCACTTCTCACCTGGCCAACTGCTCAGGCCTGTCTTCATAAATCCTCCTACTCCAAACCTATCTATCCTCAGCTGAAAAAGGAACGCTGAGCTAAAGCCATACTACATCCCACTCTCTCTCAGTCCAACTATCTCACTTCCTGGTTCAACTTCCCTAGAGCTAGGATTAAAGGTGCATGGCACCACCTTCTAACTCTGTTAGGCCTTGAACTCACTGAGATACAGAGTGATCTCCATGGCCTCCTTCCAGATGGGATTAAAGGTGTTGGTCATCACTCCCTGACCTTCATGGCTTGGCTCTGTTGGTGGCTCTCTTCTCTAGTATTTCATATTGTTTTATTAAATATACAATGTGTCACCACAGGGGCTTTCTAGGGAGTACCTTCTATCCTCCATTTATTTCATCATAGCCTATATATGGTACTGACTGTATTCAGGGCAAGTCTCTCCTCTTTAGTCAACCCTCTCTGCAAATGACTTCACTAACATATCCAAAGGTGTGGCTTTCTAATCTTCTAGGTAGTCCCCAATCTATTCAAATTAAAAACTACTATTAGCTATCACAGAATGACTTTGCTTTTTGTGGTGCTTTGTATAAATATGGTTTCCATAAACTCATAGGGAGTGGCACTATTAGGAGGTGTGGCCTTGTCAGAGTAGGTGTGGCCTTGTTGGAGGAAATGTGTCACTGTGGATGGGCCTTGAGGTTTCAGATGCTCAAGCCAGGCCCAGTGGCTTTCTCTCTTCCTTCTCCCTAAAGATCTAGATGTGGGACTCTCAGCTACCTTTCAAGCATGGTGCCTGCCTGCCTGCCATCATGCTTCCCACCACGGCGACAATGGATTAAATCTCTGAACTCTAAGCCAGTCCAATTAAATTTTTTCCTTTATAAGAGTTTCTGTGACCATGGTGTCTCTTCATAGCAATAAAACCCCTTGACATAGATGTTCAAACTGTTTAAGTTCATTTTATGTTACCATGATAAAGTAACTAGGGTTGGATACTATATAAAGTAAAGAGGTTTTTTTGTTTGTTTGTTCTTTTTTTGTTTTTTTTTAAGCTCATGGTTTTTGAGGCTTAAGAGCATGACACTAACATCTCAACTGTTGGGGACCTCCTGGTGATGGCTTTACAATGGAAGAGACACACAAGAAAGAGTCATGAGCTGTGAAGAGGAACTCTAGGGAGACATCTAGTCTGCATATAGTAACATACTCTTGGGAGAAGCAATCTAGTTCTGACAGGCCCCACTCCTGAGAAACAGAACTAACCCACATGTGACCGTGGGGCCCTCAGGACTTACCTTTCACTCAGCGCCACCTCTCTGGGGTTCTATTGCTTCAATGCCATTACACTGGAACCAACTAAGCGTCCAGTATGTCATTGTTTGGGAACAAATCACAGCAAAGTATCATGCCATACTTCTTATGGAGGCATTTAGATCTTGGGGAGAAAGGATGTAGGCACATAGCTGCCCATACAGCATGACAGTTACCAAGGGAACACAAGACAGACAATATTGCTCAGGAAAGTTCAAAGAAGGGAACATTTGTTCTGAAATTTAAGAGAACAAGAAATGCAATTTTGACCTTCAGTGACCTTAAGGGTCCCCTAAAATAGAGGAAGGTAAGTGTATAGAGTGAATTATACAAGCATTAGTGGTCACCTAGGCTCTTTGTGTCGCCTAGAGCTCTGATACATCACAACAGATGCTCATTTCTTCCTGGACATTAGGCTATTATTTCAGACTATTTTTCTTAAATCATATTATCGTAATTAAAAATAAAAGTTATATGGCTGGGCATAGAGGAACATGCCTTTAAGCCCAGCACTCTCTGGACCAGAGACAAGTCGGTCTCTGTAAGTGTGAAACCAGCCTGATCTACACATGAGACTCTGTCTCAAAAACAAAGTTAAGAATTTAAGACCTGGGGTTAAAGTTCAGTGCAGAGTTCTTAGAGAGCATGTGCACAGACATCTTAGAGTTCCTTCCCCAACATGGCCTTCTCCTTACATGCCAAATATCTTTAAAGGAAACGTAACATTCTCTCTTCTCCCCATCTCCTTATCTTCTCCCCAGCAAGGGCAGGAGGTCCCAAGGTCCCAAGGTGGCTGAGTTCAGAGAGAGTGACTGGGAGGGCGAAGGGAGTTTGAACAAGGGGATACATGGATAAAAAGTGAGACTTTATTCATACTAAAAAAGAAAAAGAAAAAAAAGAAACAGTTTTATTTCATTCTTCAGGCTATGATGAAGCAAGAGATTAAGTATTAAAATGAACGAAACATTGCATGATATTTACCATACAGGACTCACTAAACTTCAATTCAGTTACTATAATAAAGATAAGCACCATGGAAAAGATAAAAAAATAAATAAAACTTAACATTAGTTTTGAAATTTGAAAACTAGATTTTGTCCTAGAGTAATATGTATCTACAAATTCTACAAGGAAGAATGCACCTAAATTTAAAACTTAAATTCACAAATAATTCTCTAACAACATTGGACATGAGAAACCTTGACCTGGATGTAGCTTAGTGGCTGGGAAATACTTATCATGTGGAACACTCAGAGTTCAATCTCCACAGCTCAAAAAGAATAAGGAAATAGACCCAAAATGAGGCAGCTTTGATCCTTGTCTGTTTCCTGGAGGCTGTCTGATGGCCATATCATGTGCCCCAGATTTCTTCAGTTTATTGTGGCATTTTGTTGGGGCCAGAGCCGTGAATGCAACAGTTGCCCTTTACCCCAATGCTCAGCCCTCTGTAGTCTCTCTCAGGGAGTGGCCACCAAAGTCTTCCCTCAGCTACCCTTCTCCAGGATAGACCACCATTCCTGCAGCAAAGATCAAGGTGAAGGAAACACTGAGGGAGCTACACCTAAAGCCATTTATTTCATCAACACTTCCAAAATATTGCAACAGAAAATTATATTGTGAGAGGCTTAAACTATCAATGAATTCCAGAACTTCAGCAGGAAGTATAGTGATGTAAGCAACACTCATCCCTGGTATTGTCCAGCATCAGCTGAGTCCAGCCTGCCCACCACACTTGAACATGACAGGTAAGCTCTGCAGGACTTCCCATCTACCACAGCTGCCTCCCTGCATGGTATCACATATCTTGGGACTAAGCCATGAAAGCCCTATTTAGAAGAAATTGCTTAGAGTCCTGAAACAGAGTCCATAAGTCACAGTGCTGTCAAATCCTTGGTAGAAATCTGGCACCACTATGGACTTATCTGGTACTGCTTGTCAATGTGTTCTCAGAAGATGTTCATAGAAAATCTTTAGGCAAATCATACTGAACAGAGTTGATTTGGTGATGGGATGGACAGGGCAGTGCTCATAATCAAAAGGTATCCAGAGGGCTTTTTTTTTTTTCTCTATAATACAGATATATTTATTTATCCTTGAAAATATTTTTGTAATATCTAAATTATGTTAATCAAGCTTGTCTAGCAAATTACTACAGCCACTGGTTTTTAAGGCTGAAACTTTTATTTTATTAAAAATTTGATATAGGGCTAAGGAGAGATCTCAGCCACACAAGCATAAGAATCTGAATGTCATCCCCAGAA
>PVIH01021542.1:0-29479 GCA_004025045.1 Sigmodon hispidus | reverse complement strand
CTTATGATTATAGTATGACCTTTAAAGTGATCAATCATGTATTGCCCCAGTTGCTATGGTGATTTTATGGTCTTAGTCTTTTAAGGGATATGAGATTGTTAATCCCTGCTACTCCCTTGCTCCCAAGGCAAGGAGGTGGCCCGCCTGTACAGCTGTACAGACAAAATAAACCCTCTTGCTATTTGCAAAAAAAAAAAAAGAACAGACTACACAGGGGAAGGAGTAGAAGATTAGAGGCTACTGATCCAGATAGAGAAGACCACACAGTGAGAGGTGACCCTGAAAGCTGATAGGGCTACCTCAAAAACTATGTAAGGGAAACCTCTATGGTTAAGCCCTGAGCAACTGGAAAATCAAGGGTACCATAAAATGAGAAGGAGAAGGTCCCAGAACAGGTAAGAGATGGTGGCATGGGGCAGGAACAGAGCTGTCATTTACCTACCAAACACCTAGAATGAGATAACAGTGGACATCTGGACCCACAAGTGTGGGATTCATGAGAAAGCTGGATATACTGTTGCCAACACAGAGACAATAAATTCACCAGTAGTTAAGTATTTGAATATAGTTAAAATATTTTTTGGATGCTGGAAAGATGGCTCAGGGGTTAAGAGCACCGAATGCTCTTCCAGGGGACTGGGGTTCAGTTCCCAGCACCCACATGGCAGCTCACAACTGTCTGTAGTTCCAGTTCCAGGCAAACACCAAGGCAAATAAATAAAGTTTAAAAAAAAAATATTTTTCAAACCGTGAGGAATCTAAAATCAAGTTTTCTGTTTTAGCTTTACTTAAATTTTAGAAATAAATTAGAAGAATAGATTTTAAATAAAACAAAACAAGTTATTGCTATTATTTACCTGCAAGGATTAGTAGTGAAAACTGAAAAAGGTACCCTCTGTCTGAATTCTTTTGTGATGCTTTCAGCAAGTGGTGGCCTATAAAACAATGTGATACAGGATGTGTTTAAGTTCTACACAATTCTCATTGCTGTCAAAAAAAAAAAAAAAAATAATGTGAACAAAGATTACCTTGGTAAGATGGAACCAAACCCAGGGTCCTCTGGACCAGGTACAAATATAAAGCGGCTACTGCAACAAAATCCAGCATGAACATTAGAAATAATTGTGCGACACTGTCAGGAGTCAAATTATGCCCTTGTCTTCAACTGAGTCACAGGCTTTTGAGTAGACATTTCTGCCATATAGTCTTGGGGAGCACTGAATCTGCAATTCTCTTGCCTCAGTCTCCTCAATACTGAGCTGCCATTATGCCTACCTACAATTTTTATTTTATGCATTTTAATAAACTGTTAAAAGTCTCCAGTCTAAACCTATGTATTAATAGTGTGGTGATCAAGTGTGTTCTGCATATATACTGTTTAGTCACTGAGGATGCTTTAACTGTAGGTAGGTGGCTGATGGGCTGATTCTCATCTAATGTGCATATATGTATATATATGTATGTGTGTGTGTATGGGCCTATGTCTGCTATTCACATGTGGAATTCAGAGGACATCTTGTGGGAGTTGGTTTTCTCCTTTATGGGTCTCAGGAATCGAACTAAGTTACCAAGCTTGGCAAAGCACCTCAATCCACCAAGCCATCTTCTAGCTCAGATTAATTTACCTTTACAGAGGCACATGAGGCCAGTGACAGTCATACTGAAGGTCCATCTCTAAACAAGCAATGTCACCAAACCTACAGATGAACTCGCGACTTTCCCCTATACATTTTGCTGCATTATAAATCCAGAGAGTAGTTTGCTGGAGAGATTTGAGTGGTTAAGAGCATGCTGGCTGCTCTTCCAGAGGCCCAGAGTTCAATTTCCAGCAACCACAGGCTGCTTCACAGCCAAAGATAGTGGGGTCTGATGTCCTCTTCAGTATAAAGGCATACAAGCAGATAGAGCCGTCAAGTACTTAAACAAACAGATTAGATCTAGAGAGTAGGGTAACACACTTGATAATGTGAGTATTTTATCACAGGATCTTTTAGCACTCTCAACTTTTCTACAGGTAGTTTCTTTATAATCATTGATACAAATAAACTTCATAATTCACTTTTATAAAAACAAAACTATTTTGGATAAAAAACAAAAAAGGTAGCCACAGAGATCTTTACCTTTGGTGGATACTTGGGTATTCACATATTATGTCTGCCAAAGACTTTAGGGAGTCTAAAAAATTTTAAAGATATTAAATTAAAGATATTAATTTAAATTGTATATGTCTATAAAGTTAGTTTATTAAATTTAACCCTACAGCTCTTGAATAAAATTAAAATATTATATGTAATTCATCATTATAGTTTACATAAATATACAACCAATTAATGAATTTTGTTGTCATTTTGTTTTTCAAGACTGAAACTCTCTCTGTAGAGCAGGCTAGTCAAACTCAGAGAGATCTGCCTGCTTCTGTGTCCTGAGTGCTGAGATTAAAGGTGTACCACCACCGTCCAGCTTAGAAACACTCTTATAAACAAGATCCTCAATACCTTTCAAAGCCTGAACTTGATTTTTTCCATATGGTGCAGATGAAAAATTACCACACAGAATAAAGCAGGTTGGAGGTGCCGGTGAATAACCTAGAGAATAAAAGAACATAGTTTTTCACAGCTGAAATTTTCATTTTATTTATTTAATTGTTTTTGAGACAGGATCTCACTATTTAGCCATAGCTGGCCTGGAATTTAAGGAGATCCACCTGCCCCGGCCTTTCACATGATGGGATTAAAGGCTGTGTCACCCATCTGGCTGACTTTAACTGTGAAAGCTTTGGTTTTGTTTGGTCTTGGAAACAAGGTTGCCTATGTTGTTCAGACTGGTCTCTAATCAGGCTCAATCCCCACCTCAGACTCATGTAACAGGACCCACAGATGCACTAGACCATGAAAGCATGGCAAGCATTTAGTTTCAGGACACAATCCCTCAGGACAATTCATAAAATATGAAAACAATATGTACCAGAGAACATTACGTGAAGCTTCTCCAACACTTGCACTTGGTCCAACCAGACATCAGACACAAACACAAACATGGCGTCCTTGTTCTCATCTTCCAGCTGTCTCAGTTTTGCAGAACTCTTCACTGATGCATTAGACGGCCCTCCAAAAAAATTAATATTTCCATAGTACGCCCTATATAATTATAACACAGTTATCACCTATATCATGACTGTTCACCAATAAAGTAAAAATGTGCCAGGTACAACAATCAAGCAACACAGTATTCCGGATATGAAGTATGTTGCCTGCAAATTATTTAAAACACACACACACAAAATGAATACAGGTCATAAAGGAATATGAAGTATGCATGCTTCACAAGCTATCCTCTGAGCACAGCAGTCACTTCTGTTTTAATCAGATCAGCTGTGATTACCGGCAAGAGTGTCAGGACACCCTCAACAAGGTCTGGCCTACTGGCAATCTTCATAGGAGGGGGTGGAGCCAGTAAACAGAACCTCACTGGAGAGTCCAGCTACTCTGCTCAGAGCTGTCTGTAATCCTGGCCCAGTTCCAG
This sequence comes from Sigmodon hispidus, assembly GCA_004025045.1. Taxonomy (NCBI): domain Eukaryota; kingdom Metazoa; phylum Chordata; class Mammalia; order Rodentia; family Cricetidae; genus Sigmodon; species Sigmodon hispidus. The sequence continues at coordinate 25,957 of PVIH01021542.1, read as the reverse complement.
TCATGGATGCGGCCAGGACATAGGGAAGATGTGAAGTTAACTGGGGAGATGCGGGGAGGATGGAAACCATCTATGCAATTATGGGGAAGTCATCATCCATAAAGAAGCAGGGGTGAGACTTTTTAATAGTTACCCATGATCCTCTAAGCTCAATAAAGCCATTGTTCCACCTGGCAGATGTGAGAACGGCTGTTACTTTGGTCTGCCACTTGTGCCCTATCAACTCTCCTCAGGAAAGCTTGAAGCGACAGTACACTTCAGTGCCAAAGAGCAATTCAAGTCTCCATCTGTTGATACCCTAGCTGGCCTCTGGCTGGAGCTTCTTGCACTACCCCTTCTGTATGAAACAAGAGGGCATGTTACCTTCTACCTTGGTTTCACCACCCCCTGGCTGTGTATGCTCTAACAAATAAAGCTTGCCTGAGGATCAGAGGGCAGAGCCAGACACTAGTTAGCCAGAGGCCAGGAAGTGGTGGCACACACCTTTAATCCTAGCACTTGGGATCTCTTGCCTTTGATCTCAGTTCTTGGGAGGCACACACACACCTTTAATCCCAGCACTAGGAAGGTTGAAACAGGAAGTGATATGGCTGGGTGGAGGATAAGGCAGGAGGAGACAAGGGCTCAACCCTTGGCCTGAGGATTCCATAGAGGTAAGAAGTCTCTCTAGTGGCTGGCTCCTCTCTCTCTCTGACCTTTCAGCATTTACCTTGATATCTGGCTCTGGGTTTTTATTAAGACCAATTAGGATTTGTGCTACATGTGGCCACTCATTTTATATCATTGTTCTGTATACCACTGAGCCATTTTGCACATTGACAGAGATTTGGACTGGACTCATAAATAAGGAAAACTTAATATTTATATAGATATATAAATAATAAGGTTTAGGCTTATTAAATTCATTTTTCTTTCTATGCCTTATATTTTATTTTTTCTTTATATTCACTTCCAAATTCTTATTTATGTGTGCATGTGTGTGAGAGAGAGAATGTATGTCACATGAGAGTGTACCTGTGGAGACCAACAGAGGGCACCGGATCTCCTAGAGGTAAGACAGGTGGGTTCCCAGTGCTTTTTCCATTTCAACACAGAGTCTAGACACCTTGTAGTGACTGAGATAAAATACCTTCCATTCACTATTGCCAGTACACAAATCCCTGTGGCACAGAACTCATGTGCTAAATTTAATACCTTGTGGTACGAGAGGGCTCAGTGGGTGGAAACCCAAAGGCATTGACATGAAACACTTGATCTTCAAACCAACCTAAAAAATAAAAAAAAAAAAAACTGGTAAATCACTCTTTGAAAAGGTAAATTCATGTCACATAAGGCAATGAATTAAACTATAGAAATCAACAATCTTACTGAGATCTCCAACTTTGAAGCCACATACAGTCCCAATTGTATAAAGAAAACTACATTAGATAAGCATACCCTACCCCAAGAGATTCATGATTTAGGGTGAGGTGGGGTGCTGGGGGTTCATAGAACACATTAGAGTACAGGGAGAGCGGCCATGTAGATGAGAAATGATTGTGTGGCCCTATACAATGTCCAAGAGTTTTCCAGTTTTACAAACTGTGACTCACACATGGCACAGTAAGCATATGGTTTTCAGTACACACAGGTCCTTTCATCTCAAGGCATTTTCCTCAGCCTTGAAATTTCTAATAGCTTGTTTCTTAAGAGTCACCTGCTCATTGTGGATATCATCTGAAATTACATCATAAGGTGTCTTCCCAAGAAGGAACAGTTTTACTCTCCAGCAAGAACAGGAAAAGGAACCATGCACTCACCTTCAGCCAGGACAAAGCATGCCTCAGTGTATAAGCCACTGTGGAACTGGTACCGAGCAGCTAAGGAAGAGTTAGCCAGCATCCAGCCTGAGCCCCAGGGCACCTTTAGCTTTGCTGTGTTATTTTACATTTCTCTTAGGGGTTGTACTGGTGTTATGGGGGAGGTCTTGCTTTTATATTGCAGGGGAAGATTGAGACATGTAGCCCAAGATGGCCTCGGGACCCCTAAAACTCAGCTTCTCAAGTGTTAGGATTACAAGTGAGCACCTAGGCCTGGCCCTGCCTGGAAACAGTTTTAAATAATAAACCTCAGGAGGGAGAGACGGCTTACGGCTCAGCAAGCGAGGACACTAACTGGCAAGACTGAGCACCCTCAGCACCCACATGGTAGCAGAGCCAAACCCCTGCAGGTGTCCTGTGATGTCCTCATACACACATGACATACACGGATACACATTACACACACACACACACTACAAGTAATTTTAAATTCAAAAATAATAATAATAAACTGAAAACTTCACAATGATGTCTAGGTCATTCTTGACATGTTATAAATTTCTTCAGGGACTTCTCCAGATTCCCCAATTAGAAAGACTTTAGTGGCTAAGAGTATGTCTGTGTTCTCATGTTAGTACAACACAGAAGTTACACTGGAAACCCAAAGAGATAAGTTTAAGGATGATATAAAGGCAATTTCCCCAGTTCATGTAATTTAATAATTTTATTTACTATGTCTTTATTATGTTTGCAGTGTTATGCAAGTGTTCTCCCAATGAGCTGAACTCCCAGGCCTGTAGCATGTTGCTTTTTAAATTTTAAATTAAAAAAAAAGTATTAGTTTTTATATATATGGGTGTTTTGCCTGCACACATGTCTGTATATCATATGTATGTCTATAGCCTGAGGAGACCAGAAGAGGGCATCAGATCTCTGGGACTGGAGTTATAGATGGCTGTGAGCTGCCATGTGGGTGTTAGAATTGAATCCAGGTCCTATAGCAGCAGACGCTCTTAACTGTTGAGCTATCTCTTCAGTCTCTAAAAAAATTGAGGGGAGAGGGCAAGGTCCCACTATGTAGCCCTGGTTGGCCTGGAGCTCACTATGTGGATAAGGCTGACCTTAAACTCACAGAGACTGGCCTGCCTCTGTCTCTGGAGAGCTGGGATTCAAGGCATTCGCCACCACACCTAACTCAGAATTTTTTTTTTTTTAGTTTTTTCAAGACAAGGTTTCTCGGTGTAACAGCCCTGGCTGTCCTGAAACTCGCTCTGCAGACCAGGCTGCCCTCAAGCTCATAGAGATCCACCTGCCTCTGCCTCCCTAGTGCTGGGGTTAAAGGCGTTCACCATTAAATCCAGTCTTTTTTCCTAAAGGATATAGCTTTACTAAGATCCAGCTGCACTGTTCCGGTAGGATCTTCCAGAAAAAACTTCCCCTAAAACAAAATTAAGCAAAATATACTCACATTTGTATAAAGATGAACATATGACAAATAATTAAAATACTCCCTAGTGTGACAACAGAATTTAACAGAGAAGTGGATCTGAGGCTATGACACCTACTCCACACTTCTATGTTTATTTCTTGGCAACCTCAGACTTACCCAAGACTCACAGGCATTAAGGAACAACTACTGCAGACCACAGGGTGGCAAGCAAGGCCCTGGCTGGTTGCCGTCTGGCCTCACCAGATGCCTTCAGTTAGGAGAATGACCAAGCAGATTTCCAGGGCACCAGGATGTGGTCAGCAACTCATTTACTCAGAAACCCAGAGTCAGTTCAAGCAGATGTCACCTGGGGCCTACCCCGAGGGTGTGCAAATCAAACACCTGGTCAGTCTTTCCCATGAATGACACAGAAAACTGGACACAGGTAAAGAGGTTAGCTACTATGCTTTCTGTGAAGACTATGTTCCTGTGTTTTTTTATGAAAATGGATGGCCACAGCAACACATCACCAACTCCAATCCATGAATCAAAAAAAGGCAAGTCAGCCTTAACTTACCTCTTTCAGTTGGGTTATCATTCCAAGGACAATCACGTCGCCAACTTTGGTTGTACTACCCAATAAAGTTTCTACTGTTTTCAGCTAAAATGAAACAGAACACATCCTTAATGATTAAAAGCATATTCTAATTTTCTTACAGATAAGTAAATGCTGAGTACTACATACAGCTACTTTACAGCAGGAAGATTCACCTGCAAGTTTAGTTTCACTCTACAAAAAGCTAAAATGTCAAATGGACAATGAAAAAAAAATGTAACCAAAGAAGTCAAACATGGGGATTCATGTCTAAGGAGGGAGGAATGCTGTGTCTGAGCCAGCCTAGCCTGGGCTACAAACACACAGCTGTGTCTGAGGCCAGCCTGGACCTCACAGTGAGTTCCAGGCCAGCCTGGGCTACAAAGACACGATCTTAAAACAAAACAATACACACACACAAAGAAGAGAAATATAACTAATGCAGATAACTACCAATGTCAAAAGTTTCATAGTGTACCATTGTGAACAGTGTTTATTGTTTTTGTTTAACTGTAGTTCTGTTGTTGTTAGGTTTGGTTTGGTTTCTCTGTGTAGTCCTGGCTGTCCTGGAATTTACTCTAGACCAGGCTGACCTCAAACTCAAGAGATTGGCCTGCCTCTGCCTCCTCAGTGCTGGGATTAAAGGCAAAAACCAGCACCACCTGGCTTGTTTTATTTTTATATAGCCCTAGCTAGCCTGATACTCATTGTTTAGTAAAGGCTGGTCTTGAATGGCAGGAAGCAATCCTCCTGCCCCAGCCTCCCAAGTGTGGGCTCACAACTACATTGAGTATGTGGAGGTCAGAGAACACGTAGGTTAGAGAACACGGTGAGGGAGTCCATCCTTTCCACCATTAGGATTTAGTCCAGTTCATCAGGCTTGACAGCAAGGCCTTTCCCTGCTCAGCCATCCTGACAGCCTCATTTATACTTTTTTCACACTTATATACATTTGTGTACTAGAGAGAATGTGTGTGTCATGGTGTACTTGTGGGGTCAGAGCTCAATGAGTTCTATGGATCAAACTCTGCTGGGCAGGCTGGTGACAGACACCTTTACCCACTGAGCTATCTCACCAGCCCTCTTTTTACTTTTCAAGGCAGGGTCTTGGCTATGTTGCTAGGGCTAAGCTAAACTCAGTTCACATCTAATTGTCTGTGACTGCCGGGGAATCTGTGCTTCCCTTTCTGGTCTCTGCTGGTAGCAATGGTAGCAGGTGACAACTAGTGGTCAACAGGCAGACCTACCTACCGGATGGACAACTCTCTGATGGGGAGCCCCACCTGGCAAAGCTCTGGGGTCACTGACTATAAATGACCAGTTGCTTCTGTCTGTAATTTTTCTCATGTGCTACTGCATTTCTTTCCTAAGGACAGGTATGGGTATTCTCCCTACTACTTGTGTGTTTACCTAGTGAAAATATTCCATTTGGTGGGTACACACTACGCATGGTCAGGAAGATTATTTCTGCTTAATCTGTATAATTCTGATGAACAGAAATAATACTAGGTTATTTTTCATAACTGACATAGGAGATTACAGTACTCTCTGCTACAAAGCCAGCCTTTTCCACATTCAGCTAAGACCTGCAAATTCAATGCAGACTAGCTGCCTCAAGGACAAATTCCTAAGCGTCCCTTGAACAATGTCAGGCTGTTTACATTGAGACATAACCCCCTAGAGTAACTGATTGCACGTACTCCTAGGCCTAGGGTTCAGGCAACTAATTAATTGTTTAGGGCCTGAATTTCAATGTTATTCTATGTCTGGAAATGCTAACCATTTAGGTTTCATGCATGACCAAATGTTACTCACTGACTCACTGGCCAGTCGATGTGACCTCCCTACCCTGAAAAAAGCTGTATGACTTACCATGTGTCATAAGATTGGGTCAGACCCTGAAAATGTAACATGTATTTGTCCAGAGTTTGGCTGGAGAGAGAGAGAGTTGAGTGAGGGGTATAGTTGAATGGGCAGAAAGATGAAGAAGTATGGGAGTAGTGTGAGGATGAGGATGAATGCGTAAAGAGTGAGTAAATGATGTAGAAGTGTGTGTGTGTGAGAGAGAGAGAGTGAGAGAGAGAGAGACAGAGACAGAGAGAGCTGCTGCTCTATAGAGAAGCTGTGTGAAGAACTGTGTAAACTACTGTATGGTGAGAGAGCTACATAACTGAGATATATAGCTGTGGCTATGTGGAGATTTGTAACCATGAAGACAAGAAAAGAAATATATGTAAAAGAAAGATATGCAGCCATGTGAAAATAGATGTAATTGTGTATAGAGATGTATGACCGTGCATGTATGTAAAGAGATTTTTAGAGGAGAGGTTTTCTAAGATGAGCTTTTTGCTTTTGAGACTAATCTATGTAGCTCAGATACTGCAATGTAAACCAGACTACCCTCAAGCTCACTCTGTGTGTGTGTGTGTGTGTGTGTGTGTGTGTGTGTGTGTGTGTTTTCGAAACAGGGTTTCTTGGTGTACCAGTCTTGGCTATCCTGCTATCTGCTTTGTAAACCAGACCAACCTCAAATTCAGAGAAGCCACCTGTGCTACCACTGGCTTCTCCAAATGCCTATTAAAAAAAAGAGTTAAGTTGCTTACAGTTTTCTGCGAATATAAATAATGCCTGATATTTCTGTGCACACTTCTTAGCCAACAGGATGACCATAGCTGTCAGACAACTTTCACAACTGCTAGACAAAATAAGAAGTTTTTACAGGAATTAGCAGCACACCTTTAATCCTAGCACTTGGTAGGCAGTGACAGGCAGACAGATCCCCTGAGTTCCAGGCCAGCCTGGTCTACAGAGCAAGTTCCAGATAGAGAGAGCTATTACACAGAGAAACCCTGTCTGGGGGTAGGGGGAAAGCGAAATTGGCACGTAGACTTTCTTTCCTCTTTATAACATTGTGTTTTTAACAAAATTCATGTACAATTTAGAAGCAATTAAAAATTAAGGAAAAATATAGACATGTATAATCTCTTCATTCCAAAATAATCACAGTTTAAAGTTGGGGAGAGATAGATCAGTGTTGAGTTTCCAATACCCACATGGTGTTCACAACCATCTATAACTCCAGTTCCAGGGGATCTGATGCCTTCTGGTCTCCAAGGGCACCAGGTATAAATATTATGCATATACACAGATGCAGTTAAAACAGTCATCCACATAACATAAAAAATAATTAAGGGGTGGTGTAGAAAGAGGTTTCTGGCCTGGACTAGCCCCACAGTTCGGATCTGACTGCCACTGCTTATCTGGACCAGCAATCCCAAAGTCCCAAAGAAACACACAGATGCTTGTATTAATTCATCCTGTTTGGCCTAAGGCTCAGGCATATTGCTAGCTAACTCCTGCATCTTTTTTTTTTTTTTAAAAAAACTTTATTTATTTATTTGCCTTGGTGTTTGCTTGGAACTGGAACTACAGACAGTTGTTAGCTGCCATGTGGGTGCTGGGAATCGAACCCGGGTCCTCTGGAAGAGCAGAGGGTGCTCTTAACCACTGAGCCATCTCTCCAGCCCCTAGCTCCTGCATCTTAATTCAACCAATTTCCATTAATCTGTCCAGCTACATGGCTTGTGGCTCACCTGTGTTACCTTACATGCTGATTCTTGGGCAGCTGGATCACCTCTTCTGACTCCGCCCTCCTTCCCCTATTTATGCTCCGATTTCCCTGTCTACTTCTGAGATGCCCCCCAGGGCCAAAACAGTCCTTTTATTTCACAGCATGCAAAAAGACATTCCCATATCAGGGTGGTGGTGAAGGGATGGCTTGGTGGTTAGGAGCATTTGCTGCTCTCGTAGAGATCTGAGTCCAGTTCCCAGCACCCACAAGACAGCTCACAACCATCTATAACTCCACTCCCAGTGGATCCAACACCATCTTCTGACTTCCTAAGGCACACAAGGTGCATATATACACATACAGATAAAACACACATACATGGGACTGGAAAGATGGCCCAGTGGTTAAGAACACTGACTGTTCTTCTGGAGGATTCCCAGCATCCATATGGCAGCTAACAACTGTCTGTAATTCCAAGATCTGACACTCTTACACAGTTATACATGCAGATAAAACACCAATTCACACAAATAAAAATAAATATTTTTTAAAAAAACACATACACATAAAATTTAACTAAAAATTTGTGAATAAAAGAAAATGTTGATGTTTCCATTGAACAAACATCAATGTGAAACAACACAGTACAGACATGAGAAAATACTGTTGTTTCTCTTGTTTTTAGAATCAAACTCAGGGTTTTCAGATATGCTAGGCAAGTGTTCCCCCGCTTAGCTCCACCCCCAGCCCTTCAAGTATATATGAAACACACTATTTTTGTAGTTTACAATAGGAAATTTCCGTTTAGATTCTAGAAATAGTTTATTTAGGGTTATGCCTGTTCTTAAGTGTTGTTTAAATAGGAAACGAACCATCACAGACACGGAGCTGGACAAGCGGATGGAGAAGAGCAACATTCTTCAGCCACATCCATCTCAAAGGAGTTTTGACAAAGAGGAGAGAAAGCGTTGCATCTGGGCTGCGGACATGCAAGCTGACGTCAGAAACCTAACACACTGACACAGACAGACTTGGGTAGGGAAATATGAGTCCTGTCAATTTCCAAGATGAAACAAATCATACTGTAATACAGTTAGGTGCAAAAGCTGTCAAATACTATTAGTGTCTTCTCTTGGTGTGTCATTGCTGAACATTAATTTTTGTTGGCTTTGTTTTCTGAAATGGTCTCATGCAGCCCAGGCTGGCTTTGAACACATGACAGAACTGAGGATGAGCTCCTGCTTCCAGCCAAGTGTGAGGACCACAGGCCACCTGCACCACTGCACTCTCACATTGCCTTAGCCTCACCCAGTGTTGCTGTTTCCGTTTCTAACAGAACACTCAGTGTAATAAATTCTGATCTGCCAAGGCAGAGAATCTAATGAACTCTGAAGAGACCGGGCTTCTTCAAAATCCATCTAGACCCTCAGGAAAATGGCAAGGCCTAGGCAGAAGCAAGGACTGTCCCTAAGCAGGATTCCAAGCACTAGAAAGGAAGAGAGAGCAGCAGACAGACTGACAGTGGCCAGGCAGGGCATACTGCAGACACAAAAATGGCGCAGAAGGTGCATGCAGTCCAGCTCTCCTCCATTCAAGTTACCACTACAGGGCCCATCTGTGTTCTCAGCACACCTAGGGGGGTACGACTGAAACCAATGTCCCTTTGACACACTAAGTTGTCCTTACAATGGACATGGCACATTTTAGTCTAACAAGTCTGGTGACCAAAAGAAGAATGGGGGCTGGAGAGATGGTGCAGCGGTTAAGAGCACTGACTGTTCTTCCGGAGGACCTGAGTTCAATCCCCAGCATCCACATAGCTGCTAACAACTGTCTGTAATTCCAAGATCTGACACCCTTACACAGTTATACATGCAGGCAAAACACCAATTCACATCAAATAAAAATAAATATTTTTTAAAAATAAAAGAAGAATGGGTCACAGCCACTGTTTTGAGTGAAGGCACAAAGGTAATGCAAAGCTGGTCAGAAAGCCGGTGCAGGGAGGCCTTGGGAGGATGAGTGCTGGCGTGGAGGCCAGAGACTAAGTGGATGCTTCCCTAGGACTAGGCCTGCTCCAAAAATGAACTGACTTCCACTGAAGAGCTACAGAACCCACAGCATTAGATAAGGCCTTTGCCAGCAACAGTCATGTAGCTACGCCTACAAGCTGGTTTAACAGCTACATGAGTTTGTTTTCATTTAAAATTCAATGAATTAACCAGGCATGGTGGTGCATGGTTAATCCCAGCATTGGGAGGCAGAGGTATGTGTGTCTGGGGCCTCTCTACATAGCAAGTTTCAGGCCAGCCAAGGTATATAATGAGAGCTTGTGTGGTGATATATTGTGTATGCGCTAAAGAAATAAAGCTTGCCTGAAGATCAAAAGACAGAGCCAGCCACAGAGTTAGCCATAGAAGTCAGGAAGTGGTGACATTCACCTCTAATCTTAGCACTTGGAAGGTTGAGGCAGGTGGATCTCTTGTGAGCTCAAGGTCACACTAAGCTACAAAGATTAATCCAGTCTAAAAGAGAAACAGGGCCAGGCAGTGGGGGCACACACCTTTAATCCCAGCATTTGGGATCACACACCTTTAATCCCAGCACTAGGAAGGTTGAGACAGGAAGTGATATGGCTGGGCAGAGAAGGGAATACAAGGCTGGAGGAGGCAGGAGTTCGCCTTGCAATTTCCTTCGCTTCCCCTATCAGTCTGAGGATTCATGGAGACAGGATCTACTATTCCATTCAGCCGGAGGAGTCAGGAGTGGTAAGAAATGGCTGTGACCTGTTCCTCTGTCTCTCTGATCTTCTAGCTTGGACTCCAATATCTGGCTCTGAGTTTTTATTAAAAAACCAATTAGGATTCGCACAGCATCTGTCATTGAAGTTTTGGGGCTTTGCAGCCACCAGCACAGGCCAGAGCTACACTCTGCCAGAGTCACTACCCCAAGGGCTGGGTTTCCCTTTTAGAGTTAACCTCTCACCACCACCAGGCTGGTTTTCTTTTGGTAGGATTTGCAGGAGGAAGAGGCATGGGATCCTGAGTGCTGGGATTAAAGGTGTGTTCCACCTGCCTGGCTCTGTTTCTGCTTTAGACTGAATTAATTTTGTGTAGTCCAGTGTGGCCTTGAACTCACAGAGATATCTATCTGCCTCAACCTTCCAAGTGCTAAGATTAAAGGTGAATGTCACCACACCCTGACCTCTATGGCTAACACTGTGGCTGGCTCTGTCCTCTGATCTTCAGGCAAGCTTTATTTCTTTAGAGCATATACAATATATCACCACAATCTTGTCTCAAGCAAAAATTAGGGGGATTAAAAGTAGCTAGCCAGGAGGGCTGTCACTGGGAAAAACACCTGCTACCAGGCCCAGTGACCCAGGTTCAAGGCCCAGGGTACACATGTGGAACAAAGAACCAACTCCCGCAAGTTGTCCTCTGATTTCCACATGTGCCACAGCACGTGCGCACACACAGAAATCAGTGTACAAAAAAGAAGCAGTAAAACACTTGTATTACATACAGCCCCTACATAATTAAGACAATACTCAAACCTGAAATTTGCTTCCACTTTCCTCAGGATGTGAGCCTATCACCGGAGGAGTAAATAATTCATGTCTGTGCGTCCTCTGTAAAAAGAGAGATCCTTATGAGCTAGACATTTAAAAGAGTCCTTAAAACACTAAAGTCAAAACACTGTCCCTAAGCCATTACTGTTGCTTATTCTCAACACATTTGAAAACCTGTATTAATGAAACAGCATGTACATACCTAGCAATCCCCTCACTGCAAACCCAGGGCCTTGCACCAGCTTGGCAACTCTACCACTGAGCTAAATTCACAATCCCAACAGCAACTTATAAAACAAAAAGTATTTAAAAACCCAAGCTTGGAAGCTAATGAGAGAAGCCACCTGTGGTGGTTCAAAAGAAAGTAACACTATTAGGAGGTGTGGCTTTGTTGGAGCAAGTGTGTCACAGTGGAGGTGGGCTTAAAGGTCTCAAGCCACACCCAGTGTCTCAGGCCACTTCCTGCTGCCCATGAGTCAAGATGTGAGAACTCTCAACTCCCTCTCTAGCACTGTGCCCATGCTACCTTGCTTCCCAACATGAAATAATCGACTAAAGTTTCTGAAACTGGAAGTGAGCCACCACAATTAAATGTTTCCTTTGTAAGAATTTCAGCCGTGTTCATGGTCTCTTCACAGCAACAGAAACCCTAACTAAGATACCATCTTAGATCACAGTGCTATAAGGGCCGGTTGTACACCAGGCCAAAGAGATCATCCAACAAGACCCAAATGAGAGAATACGGAAGGAAGAAAAGAGGGTGAGACAAGGCTTTTGACCAAGCAATTGGGGTACCCAAAGGAAGAAGGCTACGGGAAGGTCGGCACTAGCTAATTCTTCCATCTACTGCTGCAACTCAATGTCCAACAAGAAGAAGCTGGAGGGAGAGAGGGTGGGCGGGCCGGCCTGCCTTGGCTGACAGTTGAGAGCCACAGTCCATATTAACCATGGAGGTGTAGGAGAAATACCAGGCTCAGCTGGCTTCTTGTTTTCCTTTGTATTTAATCTTACGGCCGTGCTGCTCACCCTAGAGTGTGTGTGTGTGTGGGGGGGGGATGTAAATCCCTTATCCTCCCTGGATCTGCCCTCACAAACACACCCTTGGCATTCTTGAGCATTTCTTGATGCAGTCAGGCTTACAATCACAATCACCAGTTTACAGCCAAGGCACCACCAAAGGACCCGACCTTGTCAGAACTGACCGTTACCCTATACAGAGCTTAGTGTGAGTGTACACAAGGTGCACAGCTATTTCAGGATCGGTCCTACTGCTGCGCTCCTACCAATTCATGCACTCTGGGCAGGCTGCTGCCCCTTTCCCCTTCTGAAGGCAGACAGCCCAGGCCTAAAAGATGGAAGGCGTGGACTGAGGAGAAGGTGAGCAAGTGACTTATGCTGGGCCAATAAGAGATGCATTCATTCACCACTTGGCCAGGACTGCAGCAAAAGGCAGCTCTTCCTGACAGTCGCTAAGGCTACTAGTGGCCATTTCTGTCCTTCTATAAGGAGATCTTATTTGAAAGAATGATCTTTTTTTACAAAAAAGGTGCACATGTAGAATATGGATCATGAAGGGGATGACAGGAGAGAATGTCAGAAGGGTAAATATGATCTAAGTACAAGTCATAGGAAACAAAAATAATACAAAAGAAGAAAAGCTTGAAAATGATGGAGATTTGAGAGAGGCCTTCCAAAACTGGGGGTCTCAGCAGGTTTCAGAAGAGGGAATGGGCGACAGGAGAAGAAACGAAAGGAGGAAAGCACAGATGAGGCCGAAAGCGCGTGGTGGGAAGTCTTCATCAGGACTCACAGAAGCGTCCAGCATCTTCCAAAGACCTCGACAAGGTCAAAACCATGACAAGGTCGGAGCTGCAGCTCAGAGTGAGGAGGCGGCAACATGGGGTGATGGAAGCCCCTGGGAATAGGCATGCTCAGACCGTACCTCTTCAACCTCATTCTAGCACCCCCACCCCTGTGCTCCCGCCCCAACCCTAACCTCTTGCCTTTCTTTCTTCTTCCACCTTCTTTTCTCTCAGGGCCTTTTCTTCACACGTTACAGATGCCTCCTAAACCTTCCTCAGCAATCCAGCCCTTGCCCCACGCCCCGATCTGCATTTCTGTATCTGACAACTGAGTTCAGATGCTTGGAACAGAATCCGCCATAATCCCCACAAACAACCTTTTTTGTACTAACAAATTAGCAGCATCCTGTTCCACTCTGAGGTTCAAAACCTTGGTCATCTTTTTTGAGGTGCTGGGAACTGAACCTAGGGTCTTGTACTTGCAAGCCCTGTACCACTGCGCTGTATCCATAGCCTTTCTTGCTTTGTATTTTGACATAGTGTCTCATTAAGGTACCCAGGCTACTATGGAACTCACTCTGTAGTTTATACAGACTTTGAACCTGTAATCTTCCCGCTCCACCCTCCCATGTAGCTGGGATTGCAGGCAACTCACTTCCACGCTGCCCTCGATTGCTCCCCATTTCCTGTACAGGGTCCATTTCCCCTTGCTGAGTCCTTGTTCAGTGTTACCATGCATGTCCACAAGGACCATATGAAATGTCTGTGAATCCTTCCCTAGTTCTTCTATGAATACACTATATATCTTTATACCACATAATAAATTTCTACTTGAAGGGAATGTAGAGGAGAGTCAAACAAATTAGACAGGCTGAGTCTCAATTCTATTCCAACTTCTTACATGAGACTCTTGGCTAAGTTACAAAACCTCTCTAGCCTTGGCTAAGTTACAAAACCTCTAGCCTTCTCATTTGTAAAATGGGAATAAGGCTCCATTCATGACTCTATCTGTGTTAGTGGAGCGAATGAGATAAATAAGACATGCAAAGTATTAAACAATACCTGGCACCTCATTATCAGGTAGTGAACACTGGCCATTGTCTTTAACATCAGTATTAAAGGCACATGTACTTCAGTAGGGTGTCAATCACAGAGCCTATTAACAGTCTACAGAGTGACCTTTTTTGTTTCTGCTTTCGTTTTGGACAGGATCCTACTATAAATGGTCTGAAGATCACTGTGTACACTAGAGTGGCCTCTAACTTGCAGCCATCCTCCTGCCTCTGCAATCTCAAGTGTTGAAATTATGAACGTGAGTCACCAAACCCAGCCTTGAATAACCAACTTTAACTTACAAAATTGCATCCTTTAGACTTCCCAAAGCTTTTCCCCCCAATTTATTGGTGTTCCCCCACTTCCAACTCACCTGGTGTAAAATAGTATAACGCTCACGATACAGCTCAGCTTTATCTCTTGCTGTTCCAAATAAGGTTGGTGGAGCATGATTAGTCATTAATAGACTAGAAAAAAAGGAATGTCATTTAAAACATATACATATATATTTACATACACTATATATGTATATATCAATAATATTAACACAAAGGTCAACCAAAAGTAAAACTATATACTTTGTGAAAAAATATACAATTGAAATTAACTTAATAAATAGAAAGATGGCCCAGTGGATAAGAGCATTTGCTGCTCTTGCAGAGGCCTAAGTTCAAGTCTCAGTACCGGAATAGAAGCCAAAAACTGTACCTCCGGCTCCAGAAGATCCAGTGCCCTCTTCTGAACTCTGTGGACACCAGGCACACACATGGTATATATTCATACACTCAGGCGAAACACTCATACATGTAAAATAAATAAATCTTTAAATCAATAAATGGGGGGTTGGAGAGATGGCTCAGAGGTTAAGAGCTCTGGCTGTTCTTCCAGAGGTCCTGAGTTCAATTCCCAGCAACCACATGGTGACTCACAGCTATCTATAATGAGATCTGATGCTTTCTTCTGGCATGTAGGCATGCATGTAGACAGAAAATATTGTACACATAATAAATAAACAAACATTTAAATCAATAAATGATACATAGTATACTTACGGAAGAAATTTTTTTCTTTCTGAATTGTACACAAAATGTGGAATATCAAAAGCCCCAATGATATTGAAAATATGCTCTCTGAAAAACACATATTCAACTTATTAAAATGCAAGTATAGGTCAACATTAATAATTCACATTATAATCTTTTACATATAATACTCTCTGCACATTTTCTTCAAGCCATGTACCAAATTTTTATACTGTCACAAATAAGAAGATAAAGTTTTTAGCTTGTTCATTCTACTTTCAAGACATACAGTCACAGGCATGATGGTGCTCTAATAATAATCTAATAATCTTTGCACTAGGAAGCAGAGCTTAGGCTATAGTGAGACCTGTCTCAAACAAACCACCAAACAGTAAATTATACTTATGATGTTCAATTTAATTTATTCATAACACACAGACTATTAAATAGATTTGGAACATACCATGTCAACAATAAACAAATACTATAATGTCACTAAAAAAATAGTAAAAACAAACCAGTTAGTAATCGAATTTATCTTAAGATAAAACAAATAACTATAGCTTCTACTGTAGCGCTATTGATCTCTAATTGTTTTCCCATGAAAAGGAGCACATAGTAACCCTCCCACAGGAAAATGTCAATTTTCCCACATACATAGTCTCATCAACAGACTGACTGCACTCCTGGACGGCCGCTTCCACTACGGATCGTTCAATCATGTTTGATGCCACTGAGAAAGAAAGTCCAAAAATCAAAATTCAAAACAGGGATGAAGACTCGGGTATGGTTAGCACCCACAGAGAAGTCCAGCACTTGGGAACTGGAAGCAAGAGGAACAGGAGATCAAGGCTATTCTGGGCTACATAGGGAATCTAAGGCTGACCTGGGCTACGGAGACCCTGAATATAATCATACACAGCAGTCACAGCACTTTTGAGGCTGACACACATACACAAAACCCTCAATATACCCATTTCTTATTATGGTAGAGCAACTTGGAGTATCAGCCCAAGAACACAGCTAAAAGAGTTTAAAAAGCAAACAAACTCAAGCCTGATCAGAAAGTGAGTACCCTTAATCACTGTTTTCAGGCAAAATACCATAGGACATTAGAAACTAATATGTGATTAGAGAAGTATAGCTTTGTTCGAGTGGGTACGCTGTGTTGGAGAAAGTGTGTCACTGCGGGGTAGGCAGTTTCCTATGCTCAGGATATCACTCAGTCAGTCAGCCGACTTCCTGGTGCCAGAATGATGTAGGACTCTCAGCTATTCTGCATCTGGTCTGCCTGCACGCTGCCATGTTCTCCACAAGATAATAAAGCAAACCTCTGAAATGGTAAGCAAACCCCCACAATTAGATGTTTCATCATAAGAGTTGCCGTGGACATGGTAACTTTTCTTTTCACAGCAATAGAAACCTTAACTAAGACATAGGATGTGTTTAAAATCCCTCCTTTAGAAGTGAAAAGAGAATATATTCTTTCCTATATGATGGATCACAAAGATATAATTAGAAAGATATGAAAGACAGCTAAAATTCCTACCCTGTGGGCAGTAGAAACATTACAATATCTCCTTTTTAGGCTGGTATCTGTGGTAGCAGATGAAGTATTTAACCAATAGACCAGAAAAGTTAGGCCTTCTTACTCACATTTCTTTCTTTTGCCCCAAACATTTAGGAGTATCTAACTTAATAGGACACAGTCACAGGTAAGTAGAGAGACATAAGTGACTATTAAGAATCAGATCCAGGTCAGCGACACGATTCAGTAGATAAAGGCACTTGCCACAGAACTCCAATGACATGAGTTTGGTCCTCAGACCCACATGGTAGAAGGAGAGAGCCGACCCTAAAGTATCTCTGACCTCCCATACATGCTGTGGCTTAGGTACATGTGCACACATGCAATAATAATAGTAATAATATTCTTAAAGGACAAGACCAAATTCAAGAGTTAAGCACAGAAAAGAGGCTATGGTAATTTCACCTCCCCAGGGAATTAGAAACTACAAAAGGGCCCTTAAAGAGCAGAATATCCAGAAGTCACAACTGAACTAACCCTTTGGGAAAAGATACTATTATGTGTATATCTCAGAACTCTGGAATAGCTTAATAAATGGAGCCCCAGTTTCCATTTAAATCTAAATCCAAGGACACAAAGCTATAGCAATTTAAACGTCATCAGAAAATGTTACTTACAGGGCTGTT
Source organism: Sigmodon hispidus (assembly GCA_004025045.1). NCBI lineage: Eukaryota > Metazoa > Chordata > Mammalia > Rodentia > Cricetidae > Sigmodon > Sigmodon hispidus. The sequence goes on along the minus strand of PVIH01021542.1, from coordinate 8,901 downwards.
TTTCAACGGCATCGATGATCTTTTCTAGGGTTTCTTCAAGCTCTAATTCGGTGACAGATTGAAGAGCTTCAGTGAGATACTTGGTGGCTTCGCTAGTGAGAAAAAAAAAAAGATGAGGCCAAGAATTTCTCAGCATTCAGCAAGTGTGCAGTCCTCACTTCAAGTAGGTCTCATTTTGCTTACAGTTTCCGAACAAAACTACCCTTCTAGCCCTAAAACTGTTTTGTTTTGTTTTGGTTTGGTTTTTGGGCTTTGTTTTTGAGACAGGGTTTCTCTGTGTAGCCCTGGCTTTCCTGGAACTCCCTTGGTAGACTAGGCTGGCCTTGTACTCAGTGATCCACCTACTTCTGTCTCCCAAGTGCTGGGATTAAAGACAGGCACTTTAACAGGCATGCATTGCCTAATAAAACTGTTTTGTTTGGTGGCAGTGATAGTAGCAAATTTTTATTTAAAATTATGAAGCTCAAGCTTTATAAAAAGCCAACATAACTGAAAACTCAGTTCTCCTTCTAAAGCCTGAAGAATCAAGGCTTGAAACAATTGATTCAAAAATAAGCAAACAATTAAAATAACAATGAATCCCTGAAAGCTGATTGTGCTAAAATACCTTTAAAAAATTTAAATGAGCTGCATACCCTGGACATCTGAGATGACCCCATCTTGACTGGAGTGTATGAGACCCAACACTGAAACCCCAACTCAAATCTTATCTGGATTCCTGGCCTACAGAAAATGTAGGCTAAAACACAAGTGCAGGCTTAGTCTCTAAATCATAGGGTATCTGTTACCTGGCAAAAGATAACTAACACACCACCTTCCCACTGTAAAGCTCCAATGTGTTTAATTCTACTTGTGGTGCTTTCAAACTAAAAGGTTTGAGTGTTTGTCTCACTGAGTCATTCCAACAACTTAATAATAGTTCATTTTTAGTGAAGAGTTAATTGACCAATTACTTCTCAGCAGGTACTAAAAACCTTTAAAATGCAAAGCCAATGTTCATTCTACAAGACTAAAAAGACATACTATTGCCAGGAAACCTGCCTTTTCAGCAAGTTGTAAACTACAAAATCTACAATAAATAAATAAAAATGTTTGCAAACTATTTCGTTTTTAATTCTCCAGGCAATATTGCGCATCCAGAGCGGAGACCGGTAGGACGCTCACAGTCTGCAACATAAATCCCTGACAGGCAGCCAGATTTACCCAGGTCTCTCTGTAATTTGCAAAACTAACACTGTAACGATTTGCAGCCCACAGAGGCGGGGAACTACGCTGACAGCCTTCAAGCGTCACTCCTCCCGGGCTCAGTTTCGCCCCAGCGGCGGCAGCTCCGCCCAGCCTGGAAGTAACATTTGCACCCAGCGAGAGGGTCGCGGAAACCCGGGGAGGCTCTGCAGCCTCAAATACGCCAGGCCGGCCTCTCCTCTTATGTTCTAAGGGTCTCTGCGCGCCCAAGGTACCGCGGCTGGACCGATTGCTCCGCGACTCACCCTCTGAGCAGCAAGCCGCGAAGTTTGAAAGCTGAGACCGCACGGCTCCGCAGCCGCTCCGGCGCCATGTTCGCGATTTGGCGCCACCGCCGGGACCCCACCCCTCCCACACTAGACACGCCCCTTGTCCCGCCCCCGTCGGCGCGCCCCGCCCCATATGGGATTCTTGGACTGGTGAATTAGGTTTTGTTTTCTTTCACCTTGCCAGGGCCCAGGCAATCTCAGATCGTAATCCTGGAGCAGGAAGCCACCGGCGCGCCCCCCATGCCTGGGGAGTGAAGCATATCCCAAATCCATCTTTGAACACTCAGCTCTCTCATATTCAGCTACCCTCTCCACCTCCCACCTTCTCTGACTCTAGCCAAGCTTCCTAAACCCAGGTTCAACCCAAGCCCTGAGAACTACTGTGTCTTCACTGTTTTTCCCAGAAGGTACTCTCCATCACTCTTCACCAACCACCACTTTTAGTTTAGAGCCTCTTCACAAAGCGCTGTTATCAGCAATTTAAATGTATTAATTGATGTGTTTCACACATTAATTAACAGTGTCCCATTTTTTCCACGACGGACTTCTTTTTTTTTTTTTTTTTTTTAACAGATGGAAAAACAAACCAAAGATTATAAATGGCTGGCTTGAGGTAAATTGTCCAACAAGTAGACTCAGTAGATCACATTTTAAAATGTTTGTTCTTGGTGAGTGTGGTGGCACATGCCTTTAATTCCAGGACTCAGGTGGCAGAGGCAGACAGATCTCTGAGTTCTGGGGCCATTTGCTTTACATAGTGAGTTCCAGGCCAGTCAGTGATACACAGTGAGACCTTATATAAAAATAAATAAATAAATAAATAAATAAATAAATAAATAAATAAATAAATAAATAAATAAATGGATAAATAAATAAAATGCTTGCTCTAGTAAGATGAATAAACCATGGAGTGCTTGTAAATGAGCATGCAGTTCTATGGGAACAAGGAAGTGCTAGGCATGATGTCACAGGTCTGCAATCCCAGCTCTAGGGAGGAGGAGATGCAAGGACCAGGAGTTAAAGTCCAATTTAGATATCAGAGCAAATTTAGCAGGAGAAGGAAGGCAAGTAAGAAAACAACATGAAAATGATTTCTAAGTAGGTATACCCATGCAATTATCTCTGGGGCACATAGTTAAGGGTTTTTTTTTTTGTTTGTTTTTGTTTTTTTTTTTTAAAGCAAAACAGTAAAAAAGAACATATGTGAATTGCTTGGTTTTACATTTTTAAACTTTCAGCACGTTTCTTTAATGACAAGGATGCAGAGGCAGACGGATCTCTGGGAGTTTAAGGCCAGCCAGGGTACAGAGCTAGTCCCAGGACAGCCAAGGCTACACAAATAAATCCTGTCATGAAAAACAAAACAAACTATTAGAAAGTTAAACTAAACAAAAAGTGAGAGATCCCAATTGTGGTGTTTTGGGTGTTCTGAGTGAGAAATGTCCCCCATGGGTTCAGGCATTTGAGTGCTTGGTTCCCAGTGGGCGGGGCTGTTTGGAGAGGGTTAGGTGCTGCAGTCTTGCTAAAGGAGGTCCCAGGTTTTGAGGCTCCTTAGCTTCACCCTACTTCTGGTTCTCTTTCTCTTTGTGTTTGCATTTGAAGACAGGAGCTCTCAGCTTCCTGTTTCTGACACTGTGGCCTCCTTACTCAGTGAGTAAAAGTGATTGCTTCACAAGCCCGAGGACCTGAGTTCTAATCTGCAGAGCCCACATAAATCCAGATGTGGTTGTGAGAGAATGTAATCCCAGCATTCCTGCAGCCAAATAGAAGGTGGCAGGAGACAGTAGGATCTCTGGAAGCTCATGGGCCAGCAACAGTGAACAACTAAGAGACCCTGTAGGAAACAAGGTGAAAGACAAGGACAGGCCCTCCAGTTTGTCTTCTGACCTCAACACACACACATACACACACACACACATCTGAACAATTAAAAAAGAATTGAACTTGTACTGGGGTGGCAATTATGCCCCACCTCTTCCAGAAGTATATTATATGCATTTCTCCACTACAAGAGAACATTCAGGGGCGGCAGGGGTGGGGGGGTGAGTGTATTTTCAGGACACACCCTGCATGCCAGCATTGGAGAGTCAGTAAGCCATTCTCTGTTTTCAGGAGCCATCTTGCCTATTCATAGCCTCCCTTTGGCTATTGAGAGGGCAATTGATCTCTAGCCTGTCTAAATTCTTAAAGGTTTCTGTGATTTCATTATAGCCCCTGGACAGTCTGTACTGTTTGATATTCATAGACCTGATTAAGATGGGCAACTTTACAGGCTCCTGTCTCACATGCCCCACATATGACTGATGAAGTGATGCAAAATTGAGCATTTTTCAGATTTAGAGAAGCATCTGAGGGACTGGGGAGATGGCTCAATTGATAAAGTACCTGTCACATAAACATGAGGCCTGAGTTCAGATCTCTAGCACCCACATAAAAGTTGGGCATAGGACCAGGTGATGGCGGCACAGGCCTTTAATCTCAGCACTGGGGGAAGGGGAGAAGAGGCAGGTGGATCTCTGTGAGTTTGGGGCTACCCTGGTTTATATAATGAGTTTCAGGACAGCCAGAGCTACATAATAGAGAAACCATGTTTCAAAAACCAATAAAAAAAAATTTAGGATGGTAGATCATTTTACATTAGGTGCAGTGGGCAGGCACAATTATAAAATTCTTGGGAGTATTATGGCCTGGTAAGAGACATATGATCCCAGACAAAGTTATTTTTAAAAATCATAAATAGCTAGGACCTATGGATATAAAATAGGTGCAAGTATTTGTAGAGCTCCAAGGCCATTGATATTTTAATTTTCTTTTGTGAGGGCGGTATTCAAGACAGGGTTTCTCACTCTGTAGACCAGGTTGGCCTGAGACGCACAGGAAGCCACTGGACTCTGCCCACGAATGCTGGGATTAAAGGTGTGTGCCACTACTACCCTGCCCATTGATATATTTTGATACCCCACTTCACCCATTCTTTCAATAACATGACAGAAAGCAGAGAGGGGTTTCCTGTGGGGCTGGGATAGAAAAGCTAAGAAGCTTTCATCAAGCTAAATAGGCATGTGCTCCATTACATCAACGTCCCTTCATGTTAGAAGTTGCCGGAAGCTGAGAGGGTGACATCCGGAAGTTATGATAAAACCAACCTGATAAATGAGCAAACAGTTCCAATGGGGGTTTGGTCCAGATCATGGGAAGTGGAAAGACTGGCATACATTCCTAGGCTAGAACTGCACCTGTTCTTAAAAGCATTGCAACAGGTGAACACCATCACAGGCACCTCAGTAATGGTAAGGACAGATTGCCAAAGCTCAGGTTGGATTGAAGGACTTTGAGGCCTCTTTCAGGGTGGCACAGAATCAGACTCTGCAGAAGTGACATGCATAGTCACAGCAATGAGGAGTGGTGTCTTGCCAGCCCCGCCATGAATGCTATGAGGCTATGCTGGTGAACCTCCACCTGTAACTGAAGCAAGAGCCAAGCCAGGAAGGGACCTTCCTTATCTCTGTTAATGCTTGCACATGAGTGACAGCAGTGAGGGCACCAGACAAGAATGGGTGGCTGTAGCAGTACCCGTAAAGACAGATATCACATGTTTGGAGAGCAGAGAAGGAAAGAGTAGCCAGTGGGCTAAGAGTAGTATTGTGTTGTTACTGTCTCATTGCTGTGAAGAGGCACCATGACCAAGGCAACTCTTATAAAAGGAAGCATTTGGGGCTGGAGAGATGGCTCAGTGGTTAAGAGCACTGACTGTTCTTCCAGAGGACCTGAGTTTGATTCCTAGCATCCACATGGTAGCTAACAACTGTCTGTAATTTCGAGATCTGACACCCGTACAGAGTTATACATACTGACAAAACACCAATTCACTTTAGAAAAATAATATTTAAAAAAGGAAGTATTTAATTGGGGGCTGACTTACAGTCTCAGATGGTTAGTCCATGCTCATCATGGTAGGAAGCAGACAGGCATGCTGGTACTTGAGAAGAAGCTGAGAGCTTTACCCCCTGATCTGCAGGCAGTAGGCAGAGAAAGTGACACTGGGCCCACCCACCCCTTTAAAGAAAGGGCTCACACGAGTGTCCACCCCCTTCTTCTCCCCTTCTCCCCCTTCCCCTTCTCTCTGCTCCCTTCTGCCTGCCCCTATCCCTGCTCCCTGCTGTAATAAACTCTAGTGTGGTACTTCTGGTGTTGAGATTCCATTCACGCACCACGTGCAAAAAACTAACAGTCCTGGAAATCAAAAAGCATATGCCCTTACTAGAATATGGGTCATCTACTTTCAAGTGTCCTTTGGAGCCTGCTCACTAGGTTTACATAAAGTCTGACCACAGAGAAACCAACATAGGGTAGGCAATAGCTCAGGCCAAGGCATTCCCATGAAATGTTCCAGTATGCTGCAAAGTGTCCAAACATGTGAGGCTTGTTCTCAATTATGTCCATGGCATATGACTGTGATGAGACAAATACATACATCTACCCATCCTGTATGGGGTTTGCAAGGAAACCACATAAGACTTTTATACCTGTCATGGATATGCTAATATGCCCTTGCCTATGTAGACTGCCACAGACTTCTTGCAAGTGTTTCCATGCAAACCAGCATCAGGCAAGGCTAACCTTAAGGGTCTCATCCAACTCAACATTGTGTTTAGGCACTCCAGAGAATTGACGGTGACAGGGGCTACTCTTTTCACAAATACTGGTGTGCAGAACTGGGCTGGAGACAACCAGCTCCAATGATACCTCTCCACCTCTCTTATAACCCTACAGGGGCTGGGTTATCAAAATAGCAGTTACAAAAATTTGAGTGAAGATATCCTGCAAGCATAGGGTACTCCCACAAACCATAGGATATTAAATAAGCAAACCAAAATGCTAGTGTTAGGCCTGGCCTACCACCTCAGAGCTGTTTGCCAAGGAGGCACTTAAGGTCCCCTCCTAATCAATACAGACTATTGCCACTGCTTTTGGCTGCTCACCAGAATTAGGTAGTGACGGCTATACTTGGATGTCAATTTGACCATATATGGAGTTAACAAAAATCCAAAAATGGAGGGTGTACCTGTGAGGCACTTTTTTTTCTGAATTTGAAGTAGGTAGATCTACTTCTAAACTGACTGGAAGCCTCTATAGGGCAAAGAAGAAGGAAGCTTTTGCTCTTTGCCATTTGAAGCCTTTGGCAGACCCCTGTAGGTAAATCACAGAAGAGACCTTTGGGATTTTGGAGCAAGTCTCTACGGTCTTAGGAGAGACATCTAAAATCCCTTTGAAGTACAGCTCTTGGCCTGCTATTGGGCCTTACTGGAAACTGCAGTTTGATGATGGGCCATCAAGTTACCATGAGAGCTGAGCCCATTATGAGTTGGGACATGCATAACAGCAATCTATTATCAAATGAATATGATTTCACAGGATTGGGTAATTATATACCTGAGTAGATCTGAAGGCACAAGCAAGTTGTTGAAGTTGCCCAAATGCCTATAGTTTCTACTCTCCTTACAATGCCCCCTCCCATCTAGTATTTCCTATTCCCTATAATCAATCCACTGAGGAAGAGAAGTCTAGGACCTGGTTTACTGATGATGGTTCTACAGACTATTGCCACTGCTATACAACCCAGAAGTGCACAGCAGCAATACCACAACCCTTTCCTGACACTAATCCTGAAAGACACTAATCAGGAATGACCCAGTTATTTCTTTCGGTGCCCATGGGCCCATGAACAAAGGGGCCATGGTGGCAGAGATGGGTTTATGCATGGGCTCAACAACATGGCTTTGAATCAGTGTCCAACATATGGTATAGTTTCTCCCATAGTCAGGATCTATGGGTCCAGGAATCACAGAGTGGAAAAGAGAAGAGTTTCAGCCACTGTCACTCCTAGTGACCCACTACAAAAAACCTGCTTCCTGTTCCTTGCAGCCTTAAGTTTTTTTGGCTTAGAAGTTTTGGTTCCAGAGGGGGGCGCTCTCCTGCCAGGAGCCACAACAAATATTCCATTGAACTGGAAACTCAGACTTCCCTCTGGCCACTATGGGCTTCTAATGCCTTTAAACCAACAAGCTAAGGAAGAAATAACAGTGTCAGAGGGGTGATTGATTCAGATTACCATGGAGGAATTGAATTATTTCTCCACAATAGCAGTAAGAAAGATTATTTATGGAGTGCAGGAGATCTTTTAGGGTATCTCTTGGTGCTACTGTGTCCTGTGGTTAAAGTTAATGAGAAGCTACAACAGCCTGATCCAGGTAGGATGACAAAGGACACAGACCTGTCATGAATGAAGGTGTGGGTCACTCCTCCAGGAAAAGAGCCAAGGCCAGCTGAAGTGCTTGCAGAGGGTGGAGGAAATACAGAATGAGTAGTAGAGGAAAGTAGTTATAAATACCAGCTAAGGCCATGTGACCAGTTACAGAAACAAAGATTATACATAACATGGATGTTTCTATTGTATTTTGGTAAGAATGCCTGTGTACAGATACTTGTGTTTTCTTTCTTCAATGTCTTTATCATGTGATGTAATATCAATTAAGAGAATGTTATAGTTATGATATTTGAGTTACTAAAAGAATGTCTCTCAAGGGACATTGCCACCTATTCTAAATTTATAATGCATTTGCAATTGTCTAAGATATAGCTATATATGTTAGGTGTAATTGTGACATAGTTAAATAGATAATGTGTTTGTGGTTGTATGTTTAATAGTTATTTAGGTTTTATGATCTGGTTATTGTTTTCATTTGGAAATTAATCATGACATAAGGGGATATTATTGACTGTCAAGTTGGCAAGGAGTAGATTGTGATGGCTATTCTTGGTTGTCTGCTACACTATATCTGGAATTAACTAAAATCCAAAAATGGAGGGCACACCTATAAGGAATTTTCATGGAAGGACGTAGAGAAATCAATATGAGACTGAACTGGCCCTTCCCCTCCTGGCTAGCTTTCACAGAAGGCACTATGCAGGCTGCTTAGGAGAAAATTGTAATCAATGCCACTTGGCTGCAGTATCAACATGTCAGGCCTGATGTGCCTACTGGTGAAACTATTATGGGAACAACCAATTATTTTCTGATTGGATTCCACAAGAGGGAATTGGTGCCTGGTTCTGTAGATCTAATCAAAAAGCTCATAGAGTCTGGGGAGACCATAGACTTAATGGAAAGCTGCCGCTGCTCTTTTGCTAAATGTTACAGGTCTAAATGCCTTCTAAATATCTGTGTTTATGCCCACCCATTAGTGCAGCTGTTATCTTTGACCAGTGGCGTTTCTGTATTATAAAAGACAACAGTTACTTCAGAGACTCACTCAACTCAACTGGACAAAGGGCTTTTGAATGCTCAGGCGGAATGAGACATCTACACATCCTATCCAAGTCTCAG
>PVIH01021541.1:0-29479 GCA_004025045.1 Sigmodon hispidus | reverse complement strand
TGGAACTGCTCTCGCTCTGCTGGGCAGACGGTTCCTCGGATCGCTCCTGCTGTGCAAGGTTAGGATTGCTCCTGTTTTCCACGGTTGGGACTGCTGCTGCTTTCTGCTGCGTGGATCTACAGACTGCTCCTGCTTTCTCCGGCGTGGATCGTTCCTGCTCTCCACTTCTCCGTCCTTCTCCTGCCTTTTCTCTTTCTCCTCTGGAACAATCCCTGTTATCCCTGTTATGTGAGTATCTTTTAATTAAAATTCTTTAGTTAACATATATTTCTTGGTGGGTTAGTACCGTGATAAAGTGTGACAGTGGACGGGAGAACATACAGCACTTTGATTATCTGAGAGTCCATTCAGAAGCAAAGAAAGAAACTCAAATACAAGGTAATGATGTCATTCAACCAATAGAGGATCCTCAGAGGAGAAATGGAGTGTCAAGAGAGTAATAAATCCAAGGAAGATCTTTGAAAACATGGAGGCCCTTCTGAAATATTCAAGAATAGCCAGCTGAATTCATGGATTTGAGAGAGCCACTAAACTGGAGTTTAGACTACAAAAGCAGCAGCATCAGACTGCAGTGAAGCCACAGATACTGATGATACAAACCCTTTCCGCAATGTGGGTCCTTGTGGCATCCTGTCAGGTTGGTGAAGATGGAGATCATCTTTTTTATAGAAGAGGAGACTGAGCCAAGATGAACTCAAAGGAAGTAAAACTTCTTGTCCTTTTCTCTTCCACCACTTTACCAGCAACAGAGAAAAACTTACATGTGAGTTTTTTTAGCTGATCTTTTTATCCATATATTACTATTATATTTTATCTTAATAGTAATAAAATATAGTTTTACAATAAAATTTCCATCTTAACTATTTTAAAATGCACACTGTGGTGATGATGAGCTTATTCATATTGTGCAACTTTCCTGACAGTTGATCTTGTAAAATTTAAGTTTTAAGTCCCTTAGACAATATTCCCCTAACTTACACTCCTTGAAACTACTATTTCTGTGAAATTGACAGCCTTAGATGCTAAGTATCTGTGAAGTTTTGTGGTTGGTTTGTTTATGGTAGGTTGATTTATGTTGTACCTTGTGTAGCACTTTCCTACAATATTGAATAATTCTATCCTATAGGGAAGGGCATTAAAACAGGAAGCAAACAACTCAAAATGGCTTCAGAAAGTCCCTGAAACTGACCAGATTCACTAAGCCTCTCCCTCTCACAGAGTCCATAAAGAGTAAAGATTTCTAAGACTCACTCTCAGGCAAACCAAGCTGAAATGGAAGGGGAAGAGAAGGGAGGACTCCTGGGAGAAGCAAAGCTTCCTGGAAAAAGTAGAAAGGAGCTGCGTAGAAGAGACAAAGAACAGCTGAGCTGTCTAGAAAGGACACTCTTCAACTGTAGAATTGCCAGCAGGCTGTGCAGCATGTTCCTGAGTTCCAGTCCTAGTGAACTGTCACCATGATGGTAGGCTTTGGTGACACAGCTGTTTTTCACTTATGTCTGCTCCTATAAGTAACCCCAATAAAACTCACTGGTTCAAGACTGAATGAAAGAAGGAGACCCATAAGCCCACCCAGGCGACCTCAGCCTGCCCTGGGTGGGAGGGGAAACATATGTTCACCTGACACCTCTGGTCAGATTCTATATGGTGAGCAAATATATGATACTGGGGATAGAGGAAGAAGGGGTGGTTCATGTCCTTTGGAGAGAAGCAGATCCGAAGAAGTAAAGGTGATGAGATGCTCAAGCCGAGGTGGATAAATTATTTGCCACCTTGGACTGTCGTGATGGCCTGGTCTGGACTGTTATCGTGACCCTAGCTTGGGTCCATGGCCCTGTTGCAGCTCTAGTCTGTGTTAATGTCTGTGGTTCCTGTTACTAGGTTAGGGCTGCTCAGAGCTGTCCTGGCCCATCAGGGACTATCACAATAGGGAAAACTGGCCTTCTCCTTTATAAGGTAAAGCATTTGGAAGAGCAGGTCCTACACCTTGACTGGTCAGCACAATCTCACCCCCTGACTCTGTTCGGGGAGGAGTTCAGGGGTGAGATAGTCTTGAGGGCATGAGAGTGGGAGAGACCCCCCTTCGTCTGCCATGTGGTAGTGTGGGTAAAGAAAAGATGCCCTCCCCCAACTCTGCCTCTCAAGTTGCTACCTACAGCAAGCAGGGAACCTGACCCAGCTCCTCACCAGCTGCAGCACCGAAACAGGTCCTGAACCTATAGACTAGCCCAGTAGAGTTGACCCTGTCAACAGGGGTGAAGGTGAGCTAGCCCTGAGAATATGAGCATGGGAGATCTGGTCCTGTCCATCATCTGTCATGAGTGTCATATACACAGAAGAGATGCCCTCCCCCCCCCATACCCCTTACCACCAATGGCAAGTGGGAGAGCTGTCCGTGCCTCTCACCAGCTATAGCACTAGGGAGAATGACCCTTACACCTTGCCTGGACAACACAGTAGAGCTGCTGCTGGTGATGTAGGTGTGGGTGAAGCCCCCAAGGGTGTGAAAACAAGAGAACGGGCTCCCATCCCTTACTCCTTGCTGCATAGGGTGAACTAGCTTGGGCAATGCTGGAGAGCTCACCCTGGTGGTAAAGTCAGGGGACAGATGGGCTGACCAACCCTGCAAACACCCAGGCCCCCAACCAGGGTTATGAGTTGGTCCACCCTTAAATCACCCATCTATGATCTGCTGGAGCAAGTGAAGGGGCTGGTCCTGCAAATCCAAAGCTGCAGGCTCTCTGTGATAGTGTAGCAGAAACCAAAGGCCTTGAACTAGAGTAATGACTTTGCAGTGAGCACTTGAAAGTAAAGATATATGGACTGAAGAGTTTACTCAGTGACTCACTGTGTCACACTGCAGCCTCCACAATGAAAACATTTTTGTCTCTTAAATCTTATTTTTATGGAGTATGTTTCAAGGGCAGAGGGTAGATATGAAGGGACTGTGAAATTAGTGGGATTGAGATGTATGACATGCAAACCACAAAGAATAAATTAAAAGTTAAAAAAAAATACAAGTAAAAAAAAAAAACCCTCACTGGTTTGCCAAGTTGGACTTTGGTGGTATTTGTACTTGGCCCTGTGGTCAGTTCCCTGACTGGGGTGAGTAGATGTTTGTTCACACCTGTCCAGGGAAAGTGTCACACAGCATCATCATGAACCCTCTTAACCAACAGTGCTGACTACTCAGTAGATTTAAGTGAAGAAATTATGGACAAGGAGGGATAAATTAAGGATAGAAAATATGGCTATATTTTTAAATGTTTCAAGTGATTTTAACAGGAATTTTTAGCCAGCATGTCTCTAAGAATCATGTCTCATAAACTCTGGTAGTTCTCAGTCAGGAATGCACATTATATAAGGAACATGTAGAGTTCTACTCTGACTAAGGTTTGTGCTGTCTAGAGCTCTCTCTGGTTTCTACATAATGGATAGTCTGTCCCTTCCAGCAAAAATATCTACTGACCATGGCCAAGTGCTCCACAAGAGCCAATGTCACCTGTCTTAATATCACTTGCCCTTCTTTCCCTGGACAGCTTATGTGTTGAGCCTTCTTCTAACACTTTTTGTTTGTTTTTCAAGTCCTAGCTGTCCTAAAACTTAACTGTAGACCAGGCTGCCTGGAACTCAGAGATTCACCTGCCTCTGCCTCTCCAGTGCTGGGATTAAAGGCCTGAGCTACCATTGCTCAGCTTTTCAAGCTCCTTTTAAATGTAGGCTCTTATTTCATCATCTCCATTCCAGTCCTCCTGTCTTCATGATCTAGTCTTCTTGGTAGGTGTTCATGTCTTCAGTGTAAAAGTGCATTGCATATCTAGAAGATGCTAAGTCGGTATCTCACAGAACAGCGAGGCTTGGATTGTTACATTGCATGCTCACCCTAAGATTTGCATCTGCCTTAGACAGTTCATAACAGGGAATGAGAACAGATGAGTAATTAATAGAAGCATTAAAAACAAATTACACGATGGGAATAAAGCACATCTCTCCCCCTCTGAAGTGGACATATCTGTCAGTCAGTAACTGTTTACTGCTAGCGAACTTTCTGGAAGGGAAGAGAGAAACAGAGCACAAGCTTACATGTCAAGAAATACAATTCCAGATCCCATAAGAGCCATTTAGACCTAAAGTGGGATGTAGGGGGAGAGGATGGGGAGGACGAGCTCAGCGGCCCCTAGAAGAGCACAGTGAAATGACATTTAACTTTAAAACTGCTGCTGTCACATACTTCTAGAGACATAAAAATTGGTTTAGCCCTCTAGGAAAGTAATTTGTCAATATATGTCAAGGGTTATAACATGCCCATTCCTGCCAGTCATTTAACAGCTATAGGGCAGCTCAAAAAAAACCAACAAAAGGAACATTCAAAATTCTGTGCAAACTACCTTGATACTACGAATCCTTCCAGGTAATATTGGTTGTGAAGAACACTTAATATATTGTTATAAAATATGTAGAGTATTTAAGATAGAAATTTTAAGAGTCATTTTTTAGTGGGTTGTTGTATGTAGAGCATGATATATAAGAAAAAATGTAACAGAATGATAACAATCACATAGAATGTATCGTTCACTAGGAATAGTTTTTTCTCCTTTGGTTTTTTTATGTTTTTGATTTGTTTTTACACACCTTATTATAGGTCGAGTACCCCTGATCTGAAATTCTGAGGACCAGAAGTATTTTGAGTCTCAGGCTTTTGGAAATATGGAATTCATTTACAATCCTTACTGGATGAGACTTTTAATTGCTAAGTTCAAAACAAAATACCCCTAAATGTTAAGAAGTTTCAGAATTCGGGATTGCAGGTACTCATACTGTAATGACTGACCTAATGCCTTAGACTTCTGAGCATGTCTTTTACCTGCTGTAAGAAGACACTGGAATCTGCTTTCAAAGCAGCAGTAACAGTGAGTCGGTGAGAATTGTTTATAAAATGTTTGCATAGTCAGCAGTTGTTTTTTATTCCTTTAAAATTACATGACACACTTCTCAAACTGCCCATCTGTGAAGGCCATGGAACTCTTTACATTGAGTTCTGCATCATGAAATATCCTTTCCACTATCACATAAGCACTCTAGCCACACTGCATTTTCAGACAGATGATCTGGCAAGCAAAGCTCTCTCATTGCCACACTTGATCATTCCTCTGGAGCATATTCTAATTTCTAAGGTAAACTTCATATATTCTGGAACCTTCTCTTTTTCCAACTATGGAGCTCAATCCAAACAGTTGTTTTCATCTAAAAATTTTATAGATTTCTAGATGTTTGCAGTTTGAAGTCCTGCCATATGAACTGGAGGCTTCAGCTTTTCCTGAATGATTGTTAGAAAGTGATCTCCCCAGCTCCACTGTGACCTACTAGAGTTCCACTCATCTACTTATTGGGCTCTCCAGATGGCTCGTGTCCTCGTTAGAGCCAGAAAACTCCCTCTCCATCCAGTGTTTCAGTCTCTCCATCACTAGGATTTCTTTACAGATGGGAATTTTCCACAGTTAGAAGAGTGCTATTATGCAATTATTCATTGTCTTTGCTTTGTCTGGGGCAGATAAAGAATAATGACAGCTAGGAAGGTTGATTCTGAATTCCATGTCTTGTTCAGTTTTTTCTGGATCTGTCTGTAACTTAGTGCCCTAGACAAGAGGATGGATGGCACAAAGAAATCTTGTGCCATAAATCACAAAGTCAATAAAGGAATGTGTGGAACAACTACAGAACTCTTGAGAAAAATGACTTAAAGCCAACCTAAATATGACAATCTAATTTTAGAACAATAGAAAAGTTTCCAGTCTCAGGAATGACAAAGAAGGTGACAGCTAGAAGCTGTTTTCCTTAAACCTGGAAATTCTCAAACTCCTTTCTAATAGAGTTTAACATGCTAATGTAACTATAAGTAAATATTCAAATGGCTAAAAACACACAACTCCATGACATTTGAAGGCAAAATATTTACTCTTCCTTTGCCCCCACCTCTACATGCTTGTTTCACAGAGGAATTTGACCATATTTATGGCTCCTGAGCAAACAGAAGTGTAAAAACACTATGAATGTGAAACATTTCTTCCCAGGGCTTCAAACTGCTTTCTAGACATTATCTCATTACTTGGTCCTTTAAATCTTTCTTATTGATTTTTATATTTCTTGAAACAACAAATTTGCTGGTTTTTTGCATATGAAGGAAAGAGTTCCCATCAATAAGAAACTAATGTCTTAAATATCTTCTAAAACAGGCAGCATAATTTAGTTGATAATGAGTTACTAGATAGCTTAAAAGGGACTGAACAGTGTTATTTATTTATGAACTCATGCAAAAGTTCCAGAATATCTTGGGAATATTGCATCAGAAATGTAAATACTTGTGTAAGGACCTTTCTTATGAGTCAGAGAAGATGGTTTTAAAGTATGTGGAGTGGGTAAGTCTCTCCTTTGGAAAGGAACATAAAATGCTGTTGTATATTATTAAACAAGTTGAAAGGTAAATGATGCAATGATGATGTGACCAGTGGAGTACTGCCAAAGTCAAGGTTATCCCAAATTTGTTACAGTCACAAGTATATGCTATTTACTAGCTTTCAGTCTTTGGCAAGTCACTAAACTTTTGGGAGGTGAAGTGGGTGGTAAGGAATGTACCATTCACAACCACATCCCATCAGTTATTCTCACCATTAGATGAATTAGCACTGATGTTCCCTGCTCATGGTAGACACTGCATATCAGCTGCAACTAAGATCTTCAGGTACAGAAACAGAAGGTCTTTTTAAAGTATTATATTAGAATAATTAAATTGGAGAACTAGTTGTATGCTATTGATACTTTTATGCATTAAAACTATATTTACATAAATAAATACAAACATGCAATGAAGAATGAGAATCTTACTTTGTGGTAACTTGAGGAAGGAGTGGATTGGGTTAAGTAAGAATCAGGAGACAGGCCAGGTGGTGGTAATGAATGCCTTTAATCCCAGCATTCTGGAGGCAGAGGCAGGTGCATCTCTGTGAGTTTGAAGCCAGCCTGATCTATAGTGTGAGTTCCAGAACAGCCAAGAGCACACAGAGAAAAAACTGTCTCAGAAAAACAAAAAGAATAAAGAGACATGTATAAAGGAACCTTTCACTCTTTCTACAGGCCATTTTCTACACCTCAGTTTAACAATGATTAGATATTCCTGTGTTTTGTTTATAATTAAAATATAGAAACAATATTTATTCAATGTAGAGGGACAAAGAGAAAGCTCAGGTAATAGGCTATTTATCCCTCCAATCAAGAAATACTGTATGCAAAGGGCTATTCTTACCCTGCATATGCATGTACCTTGGCCTTTTGACCTTAAAAGGCACAGCACATATGAAACACCACTCTTTATCTTGGTCGCTGGCTAGTTCTGATCTTAGATCTAAGTCTGACCTTCTTGTCTTATTTCAGTGGCTGGCACTCATCAGCAACTGGAAGGCAGACTTCACTCCTCCATGATGATCATATTGGAGGAGTATACCCAATATAAACTAGAAAAGATACTCAGGCACCAGGAAATGGCCAATTTTGTGCAACTGTATTCTGGACATCTTATTATCATTTCACTGATGTCATTGTAGGGAGTCCACAACCGCACGTACAAAAGTCATATAGTTGAGTGAATAAGAATCACAGGCAGCATCCAAGTGCTCACCATATGCCATATGCCATGCAAACAAGCAATGGAAATCTCTGTTGTCATCTCTGTGTTGTAGACTGAGATGAAGAGTTTAAGGAGTCATCCAAGGTCACACAGCCTGAACAGTGAGGAATTCCAACCCTAAAACTTAATTTCTGTTTATTGGTACACTTCTCCAGAAAGTACAGGGATTTTTAATGTAGATGCTAATGAACCGAGGCAATGGTTCTCACTGCAGAGTTTCATACACTAAGCACTTTAATTCAGCAGCTTCCTCCAATGAAAAGACAAGCATTAGCTATCGTACCCCCTTTCCTCCTTTTCAGGTTAGAAAGTTGGGATAAGAGAATTAAATAGTAACAAGTCAGATTAAGTCATATTCCTGGATGGAAAAATGGAGACACACACTGAATTTTTGTTGTTTGTCTGTGAAGATACAGACAATAAAACAAAATTTAGAATACCACAGAGCATTTTAATGTCCAAATATCATATATATATATATATATATATATATATATATATATACAAAGGTTTAATCTGTGAAAAGATATTCAAAGTAGGAAGAAAAAAGAAAACTGCAAACCACAATTTGACACACATTTGAAAGCTACAGTAAAAACTGGAGATTATGAGTGTTACCAAGTGGAGACTGTGTAACCAGTGTGCATACTTGCTTTCCACTGACGCAGCTGCTATGGAATACAAGATACTAGTTCCTGGGGAAATGTCAAAATAGAAACAAGCACCAGACTAGCCCATTACCTCACTTCTGTATATGACTTAGTTTTACACCTACTGACAAAATACCTGAAAAATCAACTTAAATGATTATTTGGCCTTGGTTTTACTAGCTCTCAGGCCTTGAATGGCTAGTTCTATTGTTTATGGACCTATGACAAGGTGCAGCATGGTAGTGTGGAGAGTGTGGAGCAGAGTTTCTCACCTTTTGGTGTCTAAGAAGCAGAGGGTAAATCGTAAGAAAGGTCTGGGAACATGACATACCCAAAAGCATGTCCCCTGTGGCCCACCTTCTCTAGCTACATTCCCTCTCTTAATTTCTACTATAACCCAATAAGGCCATCAAAATTGAAATTAAATATTATTATATTTTCTGTTTACTTCTGTTTTAGGGTTTCTATTGCTGTGAATAGATACCATGACCAAAGAAACTCTTATAAAAGAAAAGATTTCATTGGGGTGCCTTACAATTTTAGAGGTTTAGTATGTTATCATCATGGCAGGACATGACAGGGTACAGGTAGACATGGTGCTGAAGAAAGACCTGAGGGTTTTATATCTGGATCTACAGGCAGCAGGAAGAATTTGCTATACTGGACATGGCTTGAGCGTCTGAGACCTCAAAGTCCACCCCGAATAACACATTCTCTAACAAGGCCACACCCCCTAATAATGCCACTTCCTATGGGCCAAGCATTCAAATTCATGAGTCTACAGGGGCCATATCTATTGAAACCACCACACATTTTCTGCCCCTAGTCCTCCCTATGTACCCACTTTCAATTTCATGAACTCTTTTATTTTTTAATATAACCATCTCAGTTTATATTATATTGTTTACATGTAAATGTTTTCAGTGATGGCCACTTGGCACTGAATATACAATTGATGTGCTCCTCCCCGGGGAAGACTATTTCCCCTTTTCTCAGCATTTCTTAGCTGCCTGTAGTTCTTTGTCTAAGGTTGGGGCCCTTCGTTCAGGTCCTATTTAGTTTATGTTGGTGAAATTTGATGGGCATAGCTGCTCTGACATTTCTAGGAGATATAATTTCACAGTAAATGTTCTGTTCCTGTCAATTCTACAATCTTTCTGCCCTCTTTTCTGTTCTGATCTCTGAACCTGAGGTAGAGGTGTTGTATTATAGCTGTATCAGTTGAAGCTGGGCACCACATGACCACTTGTTCTCTGCATTTTATCAGTTGGGTTTATAAAAATAATGGTCTACAATGAAAATAAATGTTTTTTTTGAGGGGTGAGAACTATAGTTATCTGTAGGATAAATATTTAGAATGTAGTTAGGAATCATGGAATCATGCTGGCATTGTAAAGGGGAGGTTGTAGATTCTCATCCAAGATCTATAATTTCACTAGCCCTGACTATATGGCTAGGTTTTCAGGCTCAGACATGGCTTCTGACTTGTTGAGTATGCCTTTAGTCCAATTAGAAACCTGTTGGTAACTGCCAAGGTGTGTATACCACTATTGCACCCATAAGACTTGTGCCATTCTGCCTGTTATTACAATCCTAAGCATCACAACTAGGTAGGACTATTGACTGCTCCCCTCCCTTGGAAGCTTCCATGGCACCTTCTATGACAGGTATCCTTCAGAGATGAAATTTTTATGTCAGATCCATCTCAGTTCTTCCAGGTCCTGTGTATAAGGTTATGTGATGTCTTTGTGTGGTGGAATGTTCTCTGTATAATGTAAATAAAGGAGCTGTTTTGGCCTATGTAGAGCACCGTAGAAGTGGGTGGAGAATCAGAGGGCAGGCAGGTAGGAAAGGGTGAAGTTAGTCACTCTCTGTCCGATCCATCCCTGAAGAAGCAGCATGTAGGAGAAACAGGTGAGCCATGGGCTGTGGCCACGTGATGGGAAGATTAATGGAAATGGGTTGAATTAAGATGAAAGAGCTAGCTAGTAATGTGCTTAAGACATCGGCCAACAGTATAAAGTTAATATAAGCATGTGATTCATTTTCTTTGGGGGACAAAAGCCGCAGGCATGCAGACCAGGTTCCAAACCACCATGCACCGTGCGCCAGATTACAAACTCCGGGCACAAACCTCCCGGACCCAAAATGGGCCGGGGGAAAACTTTTTACAACATCTTTGGCAATAGAGACTTACCTTCAGCCTCAAGAACAGTGGTTCTCAACCAGTGAGTTACAACCCTTTTGAGAGTTAAACAAACCTTTTGCAAGAGTCACATATCAGATACCCTGACTATCAGATATTTAGAGTCTGATTCACAACAGTAGAAAAATTCCAGTTATGAAGTAGTAATAAAAATAATTGTATGTTTGTGGGTCACTACAATATGAGGAACTGTATTAAGGGTTGGAACATTAGGAAGACTGAGAATCAATGCTCTAGGAAGAAATCAAGGGCATCAGCAATGCCTGTCATGTTTTGGGAATCTCTTGTAAATTTAATTCCTAGCCAACCCAATGATTTTGTCAGAGGCCTCATAATCTATTCACTTCTTAACAGTACTACCAGTTAGGGACCAAGCCCTAAACACATGAACATTTGTAGGTATTTCTTGTCTAAACTAAAGCAGAAAAATACCTAAAAAGAATTAAAACTGGTTTACTCAGGTAATATATTTCCTTCTCAGGTCTTTGATGCAGTTGGAGACCAGGTAGTTACAATTACAGTGACCTCATATCTTAGCTAAGAGCATTGAGGTGCTAGATTCATATTATTCAAGATAGACAGCTTTGGAGTAATCTCTAAATTTTGACACATGTTCTCTATACTCAATATATATTAATTGTTTGATGTTGTTCTTGTTGGCTATATTTTCACCTTTTTCATGTTATTTGCCCTTTTCCTCTCCTGGACATTACCTGATAATTGTTTCTATCATTTTATATTTAGGTTTAGAACTTTCTTTTTTAGTCAAAAGGGAGAGATGTAGTGGAGAGCAAGCATTATCACTTTGACCTTGAGACCCCAGTATTTGGGGCATGGCTATAAGGTCAATTTAAGATCAAATGCACAGCCATATGGACCAACCCAGCTTTTCAAGAACTGCACAAATGTTTAAACTCTTGTATTAGTGAATTTCCTCCCTAAACACCCTAAATAAATATATCCTTCTTTATCAGTTGCCAGTGATTTACATAGATAGGAGTCTTAAAGAGAGATTCGGCTTTCCTATTTATAGTGGCATTTCTTATCTGTCACACAAGCAGTACACACCCCAGAGTACAAAGATGAATTTGCTAGTTACTTTCCTCATCACTGAGATAAAAATGCAAGACAAAAGTAACTGAAAGAAGTGCATGCTTTGGATTACAGGTTGAGAAGATGCAGTCCACCACAGAGTAGAAAGTATAATGGCACGGGTGTGAGGTGACTGCTCACACTGTGCTGTGCTCAATCTTCTTTCTCCTTTTGTTCACTCTGGAACTTTCCTGCTACCTCAGTTGGTTTTAGCCTCTTTGAGGTGGGTAGTCTTGTCTGAGAGTCTTCCTGGCATCTCAACTTACCTGAGAGTGACTCTCAACACTCTCTTGTTGAGAAGGGCCTAATCAATCCCAGACAGCAGGAAGTAAATTTAAGAACACGACTCCCACATTCCCAAGAGGTAAGGTGAGTGGTTTTTGATCTTTTAATGGATTATGGATGATTGTTGTTGTTTAGGGTAATAGGTTAAAAATTGTTATTAGATATAGTTAGAAAAAAGCTAACTAAACAAGAGAGATTAGAGTTAGGGTTCTTTAAAAAAAGATAAAAGGTGATACAGATATAATGGGATATAAGGGTAGATTATTGAATCTATTTAAAAAAGAAATTACTAGCTTTAGATATTTTATATTGGATTTGATTTTTGTATATTGTACATAAATTTTGTATATTGATATAAGGTTGAGATTAATTTTGTCACTGTACATGTATTCCTGTTTGCTCAAGGCATTATACAATGTAATACAAATTGCTATTCCAGGAAAATTATTATTGCCAACTAATTAGGATATAAAGAAATGCAAATTAGTAGTTAGACATTACAATCAAACTTACAGTCATATTAGATATGTTTTTAAGATCAGATATATTTTAGATGAACAGGTCTTCTTCAAGCACTTCAGAGATCCATAGAATATGACATTTCAGATATTTCAAAAACATGGGTTATTATTTTTTTTGACAATGGGATATCTGCTCCTGGCAGCACCAATCCATTTCAGAGAAGATCATGGACATCAAGGAAACTCCTCCATATGAGTTGACCTTCTTTGTGACAAAAGTTAGCCACTGGGCAAGAACATACTCTTGGCTTGACTGCTGACAATATGATATTCAAAATGGACAAGCAGGAGAAACACACAAAAGAATTACCGAATCTTGCCAAGACAAGGTAAAAAGGACTTTGGTAATATCTTGCTGCTCAGAGAAGTCAGACATGCGAGGCCTGTAGGCCGAAGATGGATGCTTCAACAACACAGAAGAACTTTGGGTGACTGTCCAGGCAGCTAGCTGCTTCATTTCTTACATTTTTGGAAGTTGCTATTTGCTTAATATTATTTTCTTCTTGGGTCTCTGAGGAATTTAAAGATGAGATAGTTAATAGTTAAAGTTACCTAGTGACAGTTTGAGAAAAGAAAAGTTAAAGTAAGTTTAAGAGATATCCAAATATAGTTTTTAGTAATGCAAGTTAGATACAAAGTGGATTAGGTACAATCCTTTGGGCTCACCAAAATAGGATAAATAATGGAATACTTTCTTTGACTCTGTCAATTGTAAATGAATCGGACACTCCTTATGTAATTATTGTTTGCATATTATTGTATATAATTATTGTACCTATTGTATAGTCTTTCCTATGTTAGTTGTAACTTTCTTTTTATTTTTGACACAAAAGGGGATATGTGGATATATATTACATAATTAATAAAACCTAAATATTAGCAGAGAAAGCACACAGTCAAATCCTAGACAGACAGCTCAGATACTTGAATACAAGGATAAACAGCTGAGAGTCAATCACACACACCTTTAATCCCAGCACAGGGAAATCTGGGAGTGATGACCTACACCCTTTACCCCACAACTGTAGAAACAGAACTTCTGTTTCTGTGAGTTCAAGGCTACATGTCTTTAATTCTAACCTGGATGGGATAGGGGATATAAGGGCTTATAGAAGCCCAGAGAGACAAAAGTGACTGGCAGAAGCAACTGGCAGAAGCGACCAGGAGCATGGCTGAGGAAGTTGCACGACAGCTAAGTAAGAATTGACTGTGGTACTTCCTCTCTCTGATATGTCAGTCTTCCCCCGATATTTGGCTCAGATTCTCATTTGTTCTACTACACTTCAGGGTGTCGTGCAAAACCAACTTCACTTTGCCATCAGGTGCTAGACTCTCTGGTCCCTTTTGGTTGCCTGTGTCAAACACACTGGGGCTGAAAGCTCCCAAAAGTAGATGAAAGCTAAGGCTGCCTGGGAAATGGTTTGTTCCAATTTATCTCCATTACTCAAAATAGGACTCCAACAAGGAGCTAGTTCCTCCAGTGATGCTCATCTATATGCATTTATTCTATGATCCAGCCATAGTACCTCTTATTCAACATACCCAGGACCAGGGAGATGACTCAGTTAGTAAATACTTGACCTTATTAAGTCTGAAACTCTAGAATCCACATAAAAGTTTGCTGGAGATGATGCACACGTATAATCCCAGTGCTGGGAAAGTGGAGACAAGTGGAACTCTGGGACTCATGCGCAGCCAGCCTAGTTGAATTGGTGAGAAACCCAGGCCAACGAGAAACCCTGTCTCAAAACATAAGATGGAGAACATTTGGGGGTGGTCTTCAAGGTTGATCAAATCTTGCCTTCTCAGCATGAGCATACATGCACACTCACTCTCACAATACAACACCTGCTTGTACACATGCATAGATGGAAAGAAGTAGGCATCTCAAAGTTGACTCTGCGCAGTCCTCAGTGTGCTGTGGTTGGTGTGTTTTCCCTGTCACCAGTGTGCTCAAGCTCACTCCTGATTTACAAGGAGAGACGCTTCCTCCCACCTCCCCAGTCAGCCTCACAAGGTGGATTTCACCACTTCGTCTGCCGGCAGAGCCGCCTGCCCCACGTTAGAGTGAAGAAATAACACTTTGATGCATGTTTGTTGTGGTTTATTGATCCTATTAACATTAACTCTCAGGAAAATCAATGCTTCAGTCGTGCAGGAGATGTATAAATAAAGTGATAAAAATAAATCAAGGTCAATTGTTTCCTGATGGAAAATGGGAGTTAAATTATGACAGCCTGTGATGAAGATCAGGGGGATATTTCAAAACTTGTGAAGATTTAGGAGTGTGTACCAGGGCTCTGTTTAGTCATGCAATGGTGCTGTTATTTGGAATACTTGAAGGACATTTTTATTCCAAGTATCTGGTTGTTGTTGACCCTTATATATCATTATCTGCTCTAACTGGAACCAACATAGCTCAATTTTCCTATCCATTTTATCTTATTGAATCACTCAAACAACTTTGTGCCTAGTCATCTGCTGATAAAAGAGGATGTTACTAACCATTGTATGTGTGTTGCTTTTCAATTTCCATATCAAAACATTATGACCAAGGCTACTTATACAAGACTTTTTAATTTTGGACTTATGGTCCCAGGTGGTTAGAGTTCATTGCCATCATGGTGAGGAGCATGACAGAAGGCAGGGATGCAAGGAATTACAGCGGTAGCTGAGAGATTACATCTTAATCCACACGCACAGGCAGAGAGTGCTAACAGAATGGTATGGGTGTTTAAAAATTAAAGTCTTCCCACAATGACATACCTTTTCCAACAGGGCCACACCTTCTAATCTTTCCCAAACAGTCCCATGAACTAGGGATCAGGGACTCAAACATAGGACCTATGGGGTCATTTGCGTTTAGCATACATTATAAGGAAGATAATACTTAACTATTGCTGGAAGGTCCTGCATGCTCATTCATGTATACAGGAATAGTGTTTTGAATACCTGTGCTGTCAGGAGTAATGCTAATTTGTAGTGATAGCTGCAGTACAGTGGCCACTAAGACTAACACATTTCCTGACTTGACAGAACATACCAATTGTGTGAATGTACAGTCAGCAAGAAGTCAAGTGTGATATGATGTCAAAAATGATTAATGTACTGAAAAGAATATAACAGAAGAAAAGGTTAGCCAGGGACTATTGTGGAAGAATACAGAGGCACTCAGGAAGAGTTTCTGTTAGTTGACATCTGAGCAGAGACTCATGGCTGAAGCAGAAAATAAAAACCAAAAGCCTCTCTTTGATACATTCCCAATATTGAGTACATGAGGGAGGCTGGAGATATCCTGAAAAGTTCTTGTGACCAGTTCTGCGACTCTGGTAAGCTGAGCCTCCTCTCTGTGCTCTGACCATTCTAGGGAGAGGAAACACCCTGGAGCCTTTTACAGGAGAATTTTAATACCTGAATAAGAGTAAAAGTTTCCAACATAAGAACCAAAACACAGAAAACTCTCAGAAAATGCTAGTTCCCTTTTGTAATGCCAGGGCTGCTGGGAAAGCACATGGCAGACATTCAAGCCAGTGCATGTCCAGAGAGGGATGACATTGGCATATGTTCATTCATTCAGTCAGAATGCGAATGTACATCTTCTGTGTACTAAACACACCCAGGAGACCTTGGTAGACATGGCACGTATTGTATCTTCTCTTTTGTGATTTATTACCAAAATGTAGACTCTAGAGGTTATAAGGTTACCAGTCCCAGAGTCTTCCTTCCACTTGGTGGCTATTTCAAATTGGAAAATTATTTGTATCTTTATTTCTCATCTATAAAATGGGATAACAGTAACCATTTATTTGAGTCCCAATCATTCAATAAGTTACTACTGAGAAATATCTAGAATAGGGTCTTACACATGACAAGTATTAGGAAAGTATTTCAGGGTTGAAATTAGACAAATGCCATGTGAAGTGTGATTATGGAAGATGCAGGCTAAGCCCCCAGATTGTGCCTGATGACTGAGATGTGCTACAACACTGTCCCTCTTAACCATCCCACAGTCCATTAGAGGCAGCAGCAACCCCTTGCTCACTCGTGCTCACTCCTCCCATGTTCCCTTGGGGTGCCCAAGTAAAAACATTAGAGGAGAGCAAGATGGTGCCCCCTTCAAGGAGGCTTTGAAGTAGAGAGACACACTGCAGGCCAAGCAATTTACATAAGATCTCAGCAGCAACAAATCATATCTCAAGATTTCCAACCAGAGCACCTATGCTGTGCTGCTCCTAGAATCAAATTTATCAAGCACTGATTAAATGCTTCAAAAAATCTTCCTGGTAAACCTAGTAGGATGGTGATGCATAGGGTTCTTTCCAGGTCTTGGTAAGGACATCCTCTAAAGCCGATGAACTGGGGACAAGCTATTCTTCAAGGAAGCTTATCAGCTGAGATTAGCTTGATTTGCAGGGAGAGTAGTGAGGGGAGGGGATACAGTGGCTCCCACACACTGTTCATCATTTCCTTTACAATAGGAACATCCCACATAGCAAAGGTACATTCATCAGAGTGAAGACACTCACATTGATGCCTTACTGTTAACTGGACCTCAGGCTTCATTCAGAGTCTGCCAGCTTTACCACGGGTGCCTTTTATCTGGATGTTACTTCTGGATGCCAGGATGAATTTTGGGAACACCTTGGAGGAGATTTGACTTCCTTCTATCTACACATCTTGACTTCTGTTCTTACCAGACAAAGATATACCTGTCCTTTAATTATTCTCTCTGGTCTGTTGAAGAAGGTGTGGCTAGGGCCACTGGGCTTTGAATAACACTGTCCTTGGAAGTGTTTGCTAGAACAAATAAAGGATTAGACACAAAGTAATCTCAGGATTTCTTTTAAAAGAATCAAAACTTTAATAAAAATTTTAGGCAAGATGTCCTCCTTTTTGACTTATTGAGCCATGACAAAAAAAAATTTGTAATGTGTTGATTTGTATATTCCAAAGATATAGATAGCTTTTCAAAAATAAGGGGTGTGTGTGTGTGTGTGTGTGTGTGTGTGTGTGTGTGTAAGTACTGTACCCATAGAAGCCAGTAGAGGGCATCAGAATCCCTGAAGCTGAATTACTTGCATTTTGTGAGCCACCCAATATCATTGCTATGAACTTGAGCTTAGGTCCTCTGAAAGAACAGGAAGTACTCTAAACCACTAGGTTATCGCTCAAGCCTCCTAGCACTTGGTTTTAACACACATCTCTTAAAATCATCTCATCGTTGAGTGAATGAGTGTGTGTGTGTGTGTGTGTGTGTGTGTGTACAAACAAAAATATGTGCTTTTCTCAAAGCTGCAGTTTCTCCAAGGAGGCTGAAGTAGTTCTAACTAGAGACAGTACATGAAAGAGTTCTTTGAGTTTCACATCTGTTTTTTAAACATGATTTTGTCTGAAATGTTGGTTGAACTGGATGCATAATGTAACCTTCCTATGTTTGCATCTTGCACTGGCTTCTCAGTTTGTTTCTAACCAAAGTCTTGCTGACCTTGAGTCACCAAAAATATTGCTCTCATATGGGTGAATGGTCTGGGTGTATTTCTCCTGTGTATTAGACAAGCCTGGGTTTGTGTTTTCACCAATATGGTGCTATTTCTCTTTAAACCCTTGTGGATTTGTGTCAACAAAATTAATTATGAGCATTATGGGGAAGAGTAAAGCAAAAGCAGCTTGTAGCTCCTGGGGAATTTTTTCTTGCAGTAGAATACATGGTGGGGCCAGGTTCATTTGATTATTACACAGCCTTCCCTGACTCAGTCTTTTTATTGCTCTTGTAAAGCTCCTTCTTTTTTCTTGTCTTTCCTTTTCTTTCTTTTTTCTTTTTTCTTTTTGAGAGCTCCAGTTTGCCTTGAACTCACTCTGTAGCAGAGAACGGCCTTGGGTTTCCATTCTCCTGCTCTCACCTCTGAGTGCTGGGATTGCAGGTATGGGCCCTAACCCCTGGCTTAGACAGGGCTGAGAATTGAACTCAGGGCTTAATGAGTACTGGACCAGTGCTATACCAGCTGAGCTACATCCCCGGCCATTTATGACATGTTTGTGTCTACCCAGTCTTGTTTATCCGTGTGACTTAGGTTGTTCTTCATAGTAGAAACTTAGTGGGATTCTTACCTGCACTAGTAAAGGTTATTTGGGTAGGCTTATTTTAATGTTTTAGAAGTAAAAGATTTTAATGTTTTAGAAGTAAAAGATAACAATGGGAAAATAGTTGATTTGGCATGTCATTCCTATTACCACTATGGCTCCATAATCTATTCTGCCTGCTGGGAATTTGCCACAGAAAGTATTACTTTCTGTGATTCTTAGAGCTCAACTAAATCCATGCTGCCTCTGAGCAACTTGACTCTTCCTTCATTCTGCTCCTGTGACTTCCTTTATGCTGCTCACTTCTTCATCCACTGATGTTCCTAACAGTCTCCTGCCTCCCCATCTTCATCCTCACACTAAGATCATCTGATGCTTTTCCTTCTTCCTCTACAGGTGAAGTTGTTCTTATTCTTCCAGGGTTTCTCAGTTCCCTCCATTTATCCACCCTCCAGTAGTACTCACAGAGCAAGCCACACATACTCAGTTCAGGAGGGCAGTATCATCCCTGATTAATAACAAAAGATTTGAGGCATGAAACAGTCTTTCTATATGCTCACATACCACACACACACACACACACACACACACACACACACACACACACACAGGGGGGGGGGAGGGGAGAGGAAGTAAAACATGGTATGTTTAATTATTATGTTTGCATGAGGAAAGTGATTGGGATTCACCTTTCCAGATTCAAGTTTTTATACCTCCAGCCACTGTGTCTTCTTAGTTAGTGTCCTTCGGAAAATCAAATACGAGAAGTGCACAGAAAACAGCCATGGCCACATTGCCAGAAGCAGACAGTGCCTCAGCCACCTGTCTACCCATGGCCACAGTAGAAAGAATATCATTGATGCCACACTGTCCAGGTTGTCTGCTTTTCTGTATCCTGATGTATAAAGCCACAAGTATGTATTATTGTGTATAATGGCTGTAGATTTTCAAACCTTAAGAATCTGTATGCCCAGAAATATAAAGCACAGTGACCACAGTACCCGTCAGACATAATTTAAAGGGAGAAAGACTTATTTTGGCTTCTGGTTTTCTGTCCTTCATGGTGTGGAAGGCATGGAGAAGCAGCTAGGATTGCGGTGGTGGGAATGTGTAGCACTGATACTCATGCCTATCAGCAGCAGAGAAGGTAGGGTGGAAACCAGAGACCATTTCATACCCACAGTGACCCATCCCTAGTCACAACTGCCACGCTTCCCATGCTAAAGGTTCCCAGACTTCCCCAAACAGTGTCTACTATGTGACAGGAATTCAGAACATAGCCTATGAGGGAAATCTCAGATTCAAATCAAAATAACAAAAATAAGTTTGGCCAGGAAGAGTCAAGGCTCCAGGAACATGGAAGACCAAGAACATACAAATCATCCATTTCACTTGTAACACCCTTAATTCTGTTCAACATATGTGACATCTAAGCATCCTTCAGTCTCCAAGGCAACAGTTGTGCCATCCCTGGTTAAGCCTAGGGAGGAAGAGAGAACCAACGTCCTCTTACCAGCTCCCTCATTTCCATCCTTACGGCTCAGCTAAGCAGAACCTGAGGGCAGCTCAGTGCAGTGTACCATCAGACAGGCTCCCACAAGTCTGAGTTCAATCCTGGCCAGCCACTGAGCATTCACCTTTACATAACCAGAGCCTCCTGAAGCAGGTGCTGTTTGGTGGCAGAGCACTTGCCCAGCATGTGCCCAAGCAGAAGTGCCTCTGAGGAGCTGACTTTCTCAGTATATACTACATAATGGTACATGTTACCATTAGCAAAACAAACAGCAGCAAACCTGCCTAGTCAGTTTTACCATGGTGTTTTTGTCTCTGCTTGTGTAAATGAATAAATCAGCAGTCATTGAGACATAGCATTGTTTATGATGCTTTCTAAAAAAGTCTTTTGTTACATTTGTATGTTTCTCTCTCTCTCTCTCTCTCTCTCTCTCTCTCTCTCTCTCTGTGTGTGTGTGTGTGTGTGTGTGTCCATCCTGTGCATACATTTATCTCTTTGTGTGTATGTGTGAGCATGGACATGTGTGTGTGTCACAGCATGTATGTGACAGTCAAAAGACAACATTGGTGTCTTTCCTTTCCCCTAGTCTGAGGCTCCATCTCTTATTGTTTCCTGATGTAACCCCTGGATGAAGTTTCTAGATTCTCCTGTTTTGCTCTCAACTCCCCATGAGGTATACTGGGATTACAGGTTTGTGCTCTACAGGGTCTGGCTTTTATGAAGTTTGGGGAATCCAAACTTAGGTCACCAAGTTTGTATGGCAAACACTTTACCCACTGAACAATCTCCCCAGCCCTTATGATGTTTTAAATGCATATTTAACAAACCAGTCTTTATTATTAATGTAATTTATTTGATGAGTCATGGCTGTGTTAATTGGTAATATTTTGGAAAATTTTATGTGTGTATGTGTGTGTGTCACAAGAAATTGACAAACTAAAGAGAAAAAAGAAAATTTAATTATTTGGGTACAACACTTTTCCAGGTTTTGCACATTTATGACTAGAACGGTGTATATAAAAAGAATTCAGTCATGTAACCATATTTTTATTTGTGAACACATCTGCCATTAAATGTTATGACAACCTGCTTTGAGATAATGTCAAGAAGTTTCATTGTTCAGAAACATGAGTTATATAAAAAGTCTCAACTGTTGATAGACCTCAGTGGTTTGTTTTCAACATAAATATTACTACAAGGAATATTTCTATGAATTAACTATTGAGCATGCCTTGGAGTCATTTAAAATATTTTTGAGGTTTATAGGTTGTTGAAATCTTGAATTAAACAGAATAGATGTATTTTATCTTCAACTCACATATCAATAACATGTTACTTTTTCCAAGGTTGTGTCCCTTTACTGAAGCCATCAATCTGATTTATTCCAGATGCCAATAGGCTGTGTTTCTACAGTTTTGAACTTTCAGGGTAAAACTTTAAGTAAATCAAGTCTAGTAGGCCTAAGTTATTCTTTAGTGCCCAGGACACCGTAAGGCCTCACAGCCAGGTGACCACACTGGCCTTAGTGCTAGGCAATGAGAGCCTGCCTCAAATAAATAAATAAATGAGCAAACTAGAGAGAAGTACTAATTAAAATTTAAAAGACTGTAAGGCTGTGTAGATGCACTGCTTTCCCACTGAAGTTTATCTAAAAACTTTAAGTTATGGTACTATTTAATTGTTTTATATTTATTGATATTTATTCTTTGTTCATAGTGACACATTTCATAAAGACATTTGCACACAACTGTACCATGACCTTTGACCATACTAATTCATATGTCCTTCCCCTACTGTCCCCTTCACTAACCTGCTTTATTCGGTCAGGTAACCGCAATACCTCCACTCACCCCCCCCACCCCCATGTGTATGTACATGTGTTCTAGTGTATGTACACACATGTGCATGTGGAGACTAGGAAATAATCTTGATGGTTGCTCAGTTCCCATCCACCTGAGGGGGGTTGATTTTATTGTTGTTTTAGTTTTCATTTGGAGACAGGGATCTCTCATTGGTCAGGTACCAGCTAGCCTATCCTGATGTACAGATGTCTCTGCTGAGATGAGAAGAATGCACCAGCATGTCTTTGGGTTTTTGTTTATTTGTTTGTTTGGTTTGGTTGTCTGACTTTTGTTTTATGTGGGTTCTAGGTCGTTGAGCTCAGGTCCTCATGTTTGCAAAGGGTTTCCAGCCTAGTATTGGTTTCTATGAGTCTGATGGACTTTAGTCAATGTGATCTTTGGTTGCACTCATTCTCCTAAACATGATACTTCCTTCTTTACAGCTTCACAGTGTGCCTTTCTTTCCCACTCAACTGTTACTGAGCACCACACTGACTTCATATGTGGTTATTGCCAACAGTGTTGCTATAAAAATATATATGCAAGTATCAGTGTATTATATTGACTTAGAATCCTTTGACGGTATTCCCAAGAGTAATGCAGCAGCATCTTATGGTAGTTCTATTCCAGTTTATTTAGGATCGTCCATATTGGGTAGTTTGCATTACAGCTAGCCATATACAAGGTTCTCTTTTGATTTTTAATTTCCATTCTTACTGATGGTTATTATAGCCAAAATAAATGAGAATATCAGTGTTCTCAATTATCATTTCCCTGATAATATTAAGCAGTCTCTATATGTTTACTTACCATATATATTTCATCTTTTAAGAAAAATTTCATGTTTAACTCAATTATTGATTAGATTAATTTTGCTGGAGTTTAAAATTTTATTTATTTATTGTATGTGTGCACACAAGCATGCCTGTTTAAATATCTGCACACGAGTTTGTATGTGTGCATGCATATCTGTTTGTGCACATGTATATACATGTGTGTCCCAGTATGCTTGTGGGAGTCAGATGGCTGCTCTTAGGAGTCAGTGTTTCCCTGTCAGTGTGTGTGTTTTGTAGACTGAACTCAGGCCCTCCAGCTTGGTGAGAGGTACCTTTTCCCCGTGAGCCATAGTGTCAGTCCTAGTGTTTAGTTTTGTAGTTCTTTATGTATTCTAGATAGTAATCATCTGTCAGATAAATAGTAAAAATTGTCTCAGTTCTGTAGGCTGTGTCTCTTTACTCATTTGTTGTCTTGCTATATAGATCTTATATTTTTTGTAATTCCATTGCTCATTTCTTAGTTTTATTTCCTTGACAGGTGGAGTCTTTTTGCAGAGCTGTGGCCAGGATAATACCTTGAAATACTTAGTCTGTATTTTCTTCCTATTGTTTCAGGTATTACATTAAGGTCTTTGATCCTATTGTAATTAAGTTTTGTGCAGAGTAGGAAATAAAGATCTACTTTTATTCTTCCAGTTATTAATATAAAATTTTCTCCACACCATTCTCTGAATCAGCTCTTTCCCAGGTAGAGGTAGGGTTTGCTTTTCCATCCACTATTCCATTTGACCAATACACTCATTTATTTGGGTGCAATGGCCATGACTTCTTGGTCACTAGAACTCTGCAGTATAATTCAAAATCAGGTATGGTGATATCTTATGCCTTGTTCTTTCTGCTCAGGATGGCTTTAGCTATTGAGAATTTTTCATACTTCCATCTGAATTTTGGGATGATTTGTCTTAGTTCTATGACAAATGTCATTGGAATTTTTATGTGAATTACCTTGAATCTGTAGATTTTTTGTAATAATGTAACAATGCGTACAATATTAATTTTGTCAATCCATAAGCATGAGATATCTTTCTCTGTTTTAAAGTTTCCATCGTGGAGCTGCTTTACTCCCCTGGTTAGAGTTATTTCTTTGACTTTGATGTTGAGAGTGTGACTGTTCCCTGGATTTCTTTTCTTCATTTTTGGTAATATAAGAGTATAGAACTTTTTTATTTGATTTTTATTCTACTACTTTGCTGAGATCTTTTATCAGCTCTAAGGGGTTTCTGAAGGAGTCTTACAGCTTTTTACATATAGAATCATATTATCTGCAAATATGGATTAGTTTTATTTCTTCCTTTCCTAATTATACCATTTCTATTTCCCTTTTCTATTATTCTAGCTGTGGCTTTGAATACCTTATTAAATAAGAGGAGAGAGACAGGGATTTCTAGTCTTCACCCTGATTTCACAGAAAATGCTTTCAGCTTTTCCTCATTTGGTTTCATATTGACTATATGTTTACCTTATATAGTTTTATTATTGCTCTGTTTTCCCTCTAGTTTCTTCAAAACATTTTTTTTATGAAAGGATTTTAGGCTTTGTCAAATATCTTCTCCATATCCATAGATGATTGATTATATGATCTCCATCCTTGAGTCTATCTATGTGATGTTTTATGTTTAATGACTTTGTATATGTTGAAATACACTGGAATGAAACCAGTGTGGTTATGATTCATAATAATTTGGGTGTGTTGATCAATTCAGCTTAAGAATATTTTTCCATGTTCTTCAAAGAATTTGACTTAAAATTTTCACCTTTTTTTTTCTTTGTCTGGTGTTGGTGTTAGTGTAATAGTGGTTTTGTAAACTCTGCTACATTCCTTCATTTATAGTGTGTGGGATGAATTAAGGTATTTTGGAGCTGAGTCTTCTTTAAGGGTTTGGTGGGACTCAGTGTGAATTTTCTGGACCTGGGCTTGCTTTTAATTGCAATGCCTTCTCATATTGCTTCAGTGTGTCCTGCTTATTTAGGTGTGTGTTGGGGGTGCTGCTTGTATCCTCTTGGTTCACGTGTCTAGAAAGTCAGTTATTTCATTTACTTTTATTGGAATATAAATTTTTCAGATATGCTTTAATGAATTTCATTGCTATCTGTGGTAATATGTTATTTCATTAATTTATATCTTTTATCTCTTTCTTTTGGCTAATTTGGCTGAATGCCCATTTAGTTTAACTTTCAAGGAACTTTTTGTTTCTTAATTTCTCTATTTTTTTAATTTTCATTTTTCTAATTTCTTCCCTGATCTTTATTATTTATTTCAATATGCGGATTTTGGCTCTGTCTGGCTTATTCTTCTTTTGTTTTATTTTTCTAAAAAGATACTGAAGAGCATCATTAAGTTTCTGGCCTGTCTGACTATTCATATACCATTTGTGTGTGTGTGTGTGTGTGTGTGTGTGTGTGTGTGTGTGTGTGTATTTCCCACTCAAAATTGCTTTCATTGTAGTCTCCATACCTTAGAAAATTGTGTTTTTATTTTCTTTTGCCTTTAGGAATTTTACGTATTCCCCATGATTTCCTTGATGGCCCGGCCATCATCGGTGACATCTTGTTAGTACTTGTTTACATATTTTCTCTACTTTCTTTTCCTGCTATCACTTCTCTTTCATGTGATCAATTACATAAAATACAAGATACAATGTTCTGATAATTATTTCATATCCAAATTATTTTATATCCGAAAATGTGGTCTATTTTAGAAGATAGTCTAGGGATTAGATCTGCCTAGGAGAATGTCTATTCTACAGTGTTTGGGTAGAATAGTCTGTAGGTATCTGTTAAGTTTCATAACATCTAACTGTGATTTGTTGTTGTTGTTGTTCATTTTTGGCCTGGATAACATATCTACTGATGAGAATGGGATAATGATGTCACACACTATTGTGTTAAGATCAACCTGAGTCTTTATATCCAGAAGTATTTGTTTTATATAATTGGATGAATCTACATCCAGAGTGCATGTGTTTAGAACTGTTAATGTCCACTTGTTGTATTTGTTGAGGCTAACTTCATCTCACTAGACTTTTTGGTTGAAATGTACTTTTTCCAGTTTCATTCTCCAAAGCTCTACTGTTATAATACCCACAGTAGCTAGTTTTCACCTTTGCAGATGAATAGCCTTCTCTTACTGGGATGGAACAGCCTCAGTACCAAATTCTGCGGTCTTAGTGTGAATTTGCATATTTCACTAAGTTTCACTTTGGTTTAGCTCCCATGAGGGACCATATGACTGTCTGGGTCTTTGTTCTCAGACCGTGCTTGGGGAGCTTCGGAGTTTGAAGATATGGTTGTAGGGATTTTTACTCCTCTTGGCACAGCAGTTTCATTTCACATGTGTCTCAGGACAATAGGTAGTAATGCATGTGGCTGGCACTGGGCTTTTTCTGGGTTCTGCTTCATGCTCTGTCGTCCATAATTTTGGTTTTGTGTCATTCATTCTGGTGCAATTTCCTTCCCTTGTTCATCTGGGACACAGAGAGAAGTCTGCTTCCCCCTCTTCCCCCAGTTTGTGTAGAGCTCTAGGCCAGGCTTTTTCTTTTATTGACCTGATGTTTTATGTTTCTGTATTTTATCTGTGGTGATTTGAATATGAGTGGCTCCATGGGCTCATAGATTTGAATGCTTGATCTTCAGGGAATGGTGCTACTTGACAGAGATTAGAGGAAATGGCCTTCGTTGGAGCATGTGTGTCACTAGGGGTATATTTGGGGGTTTCAGATGCTCTAGCCAGGCCCAGTGTCTTCCTGCTGCCTGCTAATCCAGATGTAGAACTCCTACTGTTGCTTCAGCACCATGTCTGCCTGCACATTGCCATGCTTTCCACCAGGATGATGATGATGGACTAAACCTCTGAACTTTAAGCCAGCCCAATTAAATGTTTTCCTTTATCAGAGTTGTTGTGGCCCTGGTGTGTCTTTATAGCAACAGAACCCTAACTAAGGCATTGTTTCATTTTTCTCCCTTGTCTTTGTGCCCTTCTTCTTCCCCTTTGAGATCACAGACAACACATCTCTCAACTTTGTGGGGACACAGCAGAAATAAATAAATCTTATTTATTTCTACTAGCCTAGCTCCTTCTTTGTTATAGTAATTTTGGCTCAACTCATTTTTGTAAACACTATACTTCTGATTTTGTTCAATCTAGAACCTGTAGTCATATTTATGATTTTACTCTCTCCTTAGGTTTACAGTAGAAATTCATTCCTGTTGTGTCAAAATTGAAATAGTAATCACAACACCACTTTCAAGGAGGTAACTGACAGCAGTGTCTACTTCCTTTGAGGAGATTTCCATGCCTACTTGATGTATACATAGTATTTTTCATTCATTGTTACATTGTAACTGCTGATGTATTTTATTAAAAATTCTTGAACACTGCTATTGTAATCTCTATAGAATACCCTGATGAGCAATATGCCATAATTTAATCAGAGTTTCTAATAAAAATGTCTATGCTTCTTAAAATTATATTTCACTGCCAAGAATACTTCTGAAATGAATATCTTGGAACATATTTGTCAAAACATTAAGTTAATTCCATTAAGATTTCTTAAAATAGAATGATTAGACTAGAGATCATAAACTTTTGTGTGTGTTTTTTTATAACACATAGCAAAATTGCTTTCCAGAAGGTACTTAACACTTGTTCCTAAAAATAAGAAAATCTCTGTTTCACAGTATCTGTCAAAATGATTTAAATTTTTAAACTGATTTATAAGCAACAGTTTTATTGCGTGTGTGTTTGTGTGTGTGTGTGTGTGTGTGTGTGTGTGTGTGTGTGTGTTCAGATCAGTGTGTCCACCTGTAGACCAAGAGAGGATGTAGGGTGTCTTGATCTATTGTTCTCAACTTCATTCCTTTGACATTCACTGTTTGTGTGGATGGTGAGATCTGAGTTCTGGTCCTGATGTCTGCAAAGGAAAAGCTCTTACTTCATGAACCACCTCTATCCCTGTGTTGCTATAGAAACAGCTCCATATGTTTATTGATTATTTGTGTTTATTCTGAGAAATATAAATTCACCTGCTTCTGTGATAATAGTCACAGAGACAGCAGAGTGCAGTGAACAAACATTTGAGAATCATGGACAGTGTGTTCAGTAGATATTTTGAACATACTCAGCTACTGTCAAGACAGCTTGAAAACCACTCTTGCTATGTGAGTTTAAATTTTAATAATTAAAAAGTAAGCCAAATGGCCCTGAGGGAGTATTTATATAGTTTTTCTTTTTCTTTTCTTTTCTATTAAAAAAAAAAAAAACAGCTCTTGGAAAAGAGAAGGGAAAAGTCCTTTCTTTTCCTTTTATATGAACTCAGAAGCTGCAAAGAAAGAAGTGGGGGAAACTTAGCTACTGATTCCAGATTGTCTCACAAGTAGCAATACCTCTGTAACTGTGCAGACCTTGATCATTATGATGCTTTTTGCCAAATCCTCTGTTGCCATGAAAACCTATGAACTTGCTCACAGAGTGGCTAGCTCCAGGGACAGGATCTTCTCCAAAGGTCCCAGTGACAAACTGGTGCACATATCCACCAAAGTGCAGTCTAGCAATGAGTTTAATGGGCTCCCTTAAAAGACATAAGTGAGCGGTTACTTCCAGGGATGAGGGTGCTCTCTTTTTAACATGCCACCTCTAAAATGGCTTCATCTATGCAACTATGGGGAAGTCCATGAGGGCTTGTAAACAGTCAACAATGCTTGGCTGGAAGATAGACCCAAATGCCAGAGATGCCATTGGTCTTACTGTTTCCTGGATGCTAACTAACTCACTTGACAGTCCATCTGTGCACATATATGGCAGAGAGAAGGGCCTTAGCTACAGCCTAAAAAGAAAATCTGTACGATTCTCATCTTTCAAAGGAATGTTTAAATGTGCATTCTTTACCATAATGGTGATAACTGCCTTTTATCACCTAGTTCCCTTTAAGCATTCTCTCTGTCTAATTCAATGCACTCACATATTTCTAAAATCTGGCTCTTCATCTAAATGACACTGACCCAAGTACTCAGTCATAGATAAGACTTCTGCTTTTTAAGTAAAGTTCCACTAAGTCATAAATAGGTAATGACTCTGAACTCCTTGGGTTTACAATCAAAATAATTTAATGAGGCCTCAGATTACTTGGTGTGGCTTTGTTAATGTGAATGAGTAATGTGTATTGATTTTTCACAGCTTAAAAATCTTTTTGTTCATCCTCTGCTAGAAAGTCTGTTAAAGAATTATTAATGATGGCATAATTGCTTTAAGATCTATGCCCTAATTAAAACAGTAAATTCTTTATTACATCTTTATTTTAATTAGGTGTACAGAAAGACAATAATTTTTACAAGAAATGCTCTGTACAATAAAATTACCTCATTTAGAAATGCTCCAAAAAGCCAGTGGGTGTGCTATTCAGAGAAACTTAGAGGCAAAACATTTACAGGTTGGACTTCCAAGCCCTGGCTGGAAGAAGCACCATATAATGATGTGTTAGAGCTTTGGTGCATAAGTCTCCTGTGCTAGCCAAGTCTATGCCCATTGTTAAGGAGGGAAGGAATTTTAAGTCCGAAAGGCTGTATTAAAGATGAAAGAAAGCGGGGACCTGTGCTCTCTGCGGCGTCCCAGCGCACTCTGGAGCAGGGGCAGCTGAACTCTGCACCTGGCCACACCCGCAGCCCCTGCTGCTCAGGGAATCTACTAAGAGCCCTACTGCGACCCTGAACTGAGTGAACTGAGCAAACCAACTGCAGGGGTCTATGAGGGGCGGATTCGAACCCTGACCAGAGGTGAGGAG
>PVIH01021540.1:0-29480 GCA_004025045.1 Sigmodon hispidus | reverse complement strand
GAAATCTGGGACATCATGAAAAGACCTAATTTGAGAATAATAGGAATAGAAGAAGGAGAAGAATACCAGCTCAAAGGCACAGATAATGTTTTCAATAAAATCATAGAAGAAAACTTTCCTAACCTGAAGAAGGAAATGCCTATAAAGACACAAGAAGCTTACAGAACACCAAATAGATATGATCCCAAAAAAAAGTCAGTGTGCCACATTATAATCAAGACACAAAACATACAGAACAAAGAAAAAATTTTAAGAGCTGCAAAAGAAAAGGGCCACCTCACATGTAAAGGTTTCTCAGAAAATTGAGAATCAATCTCTCCAAGGACCCAGCAATACCACTTCTGGGTGTATACCCTAAAGAGGCACATTCACATTCCAAAGGTATTAGCTCAATTATGTTCATAGCAGCATTATTTGTAATAGCAAGAACCTGGAATCAACCTAGATGTCCCTCAACTGAAGAATGGATAAACAAACTGTGGTACATCTACACAATGGAATACTACTCAGCAGTAAGAAAAAATGATATCCTAAAATTCACAGGCAAATGGATGGATTTGGAGAATATCCTCCTGAGCGAAGTATTACAAACTCAGAGAGATAAGCAGGGGATGTACCCACTCACTAGTGGTCTCTAAACAAACAAACAAGAAAAAAAAGCCAAACATGCCCAAGCAGCAAACCACAACCACTGAACAGCTTGGGATCAGAAACACCCTGGACTGACCCTTCAAACCCCAGTCCATCTAAAGGAACACCTGACTCACTCTTGAGGGAGGGGGGACAAAACTGAATCTGGCCAGGAGTGAAGACTGATCCAAGCATTGTTGGGCCAGTGTGACCATAGGACTGTCTGCTCCCTGCCAAGGGAGTGGATGGGGAGTTGCAGAGAAGAAAAATGATCAGATGTGGTGGGAGGGGGAAAAGAGACCTTGAATAAGGATATACAGGGATGGAAAAAAAAAATCAGAGGGAAAGCTGAACACAAAGAAAATATATGTGTAGTAATCTTATTTGAATTTCCACCCTTGATAAGCCATGCTTATGATTATTATCCTCTGTATAGTTATTGTTAACTCGTCAGCATTTTTTTTTAAATTCTTTTTACTGTTTCTTTGATAAATACAAAATAAAGAAAAAAAGAAGAAAAAAAATTATAAATGTTTTAAGATTGGAATTCATTTTACAGTATTCCAAATAATTAAAAATAAGATCTATTAACAAATTGTAGTTCATCTTAGAGTACTTTAACATAAAAGATATATTTACCTAGTAAACAGTAAGGTAACTTTATTAGTATTTATTTGGAATTGATGTGCTCTTGCCCTCAAATATTCGATAAGTTCTAATGGAAGCCCTATTCCCTAATAGAGCTATACAAAATGCTGAAAGGTCCTGTTCTCATATGCAAAGGTAACCTTCAGATCCCATCAGCCTGCTAATTACAAATCACATGTGCATAAAATGCAACTAAAAAGGTTTAGATGCCTTCTATTTATAAAGTTATGATGACATTGAACAAGATAGGTCATGGATTACTTCTTTTCATTTAATAAATGGCACTGTTTTTAATATTGTATAATAGTGTGATAAAAATTCATATGAACTGTGATGTAAATTTCCCTTTTCTCCTTAAATCTCTAGATTACACCTACAAAATGCTGCTGAGTGCAGCACCAATTGAGTGGAAACTAACCACTCTTCTGCAGGATCAGCAGTTGTCAGGAGAGATCCAATCTCTGTGAGTCCTTCCTTGTGAGGTAGAAAAAGTCATGTCAATTTTTTTAATCAGCATATAATATTGTATACCATTATGGCATCTTTGAATGAAGTACATCTTTGTGTCAAAATTTAATAGAGCTTTGAAAGAATATAGCATGTATTGATTATTATATTTGTGTGGGAGAAAAAACACACTTGTCAAGAAGTATGGCATACACATGGAGGTAAGGGAAAAAATTTTGTAAGTTAATTCTTTCTCTGAGTGAGGATTTAAATTGATTCATGTCTCTGGCCATAGTTTTTAATTTCACAGCTGATCAAGAGGCTCTTCTTTCTTTCTCTCTTTCTCTCTCTCTCTCTCTCTCTCTCTCTCTCTCTCTCTCACACACACACACACACACACACACACACACACACACACACTAAACATATAAACTCAACCTGTTCAGGTCATATGTTACTTGCATGTATATGATTTCAGGACTAGTAACTTAGAATTAGGAGAAAAATAATTGGTATGCTCTTCCCTGGGGAAGACTATTCCACTCTCTCTCTGCATTCTACAGTTGCCTATAGTACTTCATCTAGAGTTGAGGCCTAATAAGCTTCTCACTTTCATATTGACAGGTATATCAGTGTTATCTTGCTAAGGTTGTTTAGGAAGCCATGTTGATGAGATTCCATGAGTGTAGCTTCCCTGATATTTGTAGGAGATACAACCTCACAGCAAACCTCCTGTTCTTCTAGTCTTTATGATTTTTCTGTTACCTCTTCTACAACAATCTCTGAACTTTAGGTGCAGGAGTTGTGTTGTGCATATTCCTTTGGGATTGAGCACCACATGATCTCTTATTTACTATATATTCCTGTGTTGCAGTTTCTACAATGGTCAATGACTTATGTAAAGAGAAGTTTCTTTGATGAGTAATAAGAACTATACTTGTCCATGAGCATAAGGATAAATATTTAGAATGCAGTTCTGAATCATGCTGCTTTACTAATATGGAAATTGTAGATTTTTCTCCAAGATTGATGATTCCTCTATCCCAGTTGGCTAAGTTTCCAGTGCCAGGCATTTTTTTCTCTATTGATGAGTGGGCCTTAAGTGTGTTTAGAGTGCTATTGATCACTGCCAAGATATGCCTGCCACTGTTGCACACTTAGGATAATCATGATAGCTAGTCATCATTCTGGTTCATAGGTTTCATAGATGGGTAGATTATTGGTGACTTCCTCCTGTAGTACTCTGTGGTCCTATGAAAGTTCAGTCTCAAGGAGGAATCCTTCAGGTCAGATCCTGCTCAAGTACACTGAGTCCTGTGTCCAAACTGCATAGTGTCTTTAACAAGATGAACTTATATTTGGCTCTATGGAACAATAGTAAGAATTTACAATTTGGAAATCTCTTGGATAACCCTAACTAATAATTCAAAAGTGGGCTTTTCAAGTCTTTAAATATACTCCATGGTCCTGCGAAGTAAAAATATTGTAAACACAGATGAAATTTTATATATACAAAATAAAATTTGAAATAAAATTGCCAATGATTCATATCAGTTTATATATGTATATATATGTATAATATTTAATTTTAGGTAAAGAGATAATATGATTATTTGTGGCTTTTTCAGAAATCCTTCTGTTGTTTTATCTTCCTCCCTCATTAGGAATTTATCTTACTCCTTTCCCTAATTAAAGAACCACACTTTAAAGGGGAAATGGAAAAAAGGAAAAGACCGTAGCACATTTTTAAATTATTTATTTTTGACATTTTATTATAATGCTATCATTTTCCACTTTCCTTTATTCCATCCAAACCCTCCCTTTAAACACATTCTAACATCTGCAGCTTGAACCCAAAGGCAGGATAGTATTCCCCCATGTGAGAAATTATGTGACCTTAAAGTGTTCCATAAATAGATCACTCAGGTTATCATCCATGGTCTTCTATTTTCTTAAGTTTTCCTTTATTAGACTTCTATCTATACCAGCTGCTACTTCAGCATACTTCACCAAGAAGTGCAAAGCACACCTTTCCTTAAAGATCCCACAAAGGTGGCTGCTTTGTTAGGATCCTTCCTACACTGAATCCTTAACAGGGCCCCAGGGGTAACAAAATATGTGTTTGCAATTTGCATTTCTCTAATTAGTGAGTTAGCACATTAGCTACCACTGCAGCAAGCAGCTGCTGCTTGCATTTCCTGTATGAATCATACCTCAAGACACCAAAGAATGTTCTCTCTGAATCTTCAATTAGTGCACCAGATTGAATCATTGCTACATTGTAGGAAAAAGCATATATTCCTTTGTGTTTTCCTTTAACTAAATTTCAAAACCACCAATTTGCAAAGTGAGAAAATAAGAAAATAGAGGACTCCATTTCTAGATGGCAGGAAGCAGCAGCCCTACATAAGTATGCTACATAAAATATTTTAGAAAGAAACTGAAATAATATTACAGATAAATCCTAGTAAAGAATGTATAGATATTGTGAAAAGATTTGATAAATACTGAGCACATGTTTTGCCTAAAACCAGCATCATCTTGGTCTAGGCCAA
Organism: Sigmodon hispidus; assembly: GCA_004025045.1. Lineage (NCBI taxonomy): Eukaryota > Metazoa > Chordata > Mammalia > Rodentia > Cricetidae > Sigmodon > Sigmodon hispidus. The sequence continues at coordinate 25,200 of PVIH01021540.1, read as the reverse complement.
TTTTCCTCCAAAATGCAAGGAGACATGGTTTTTTACCAATAAGAAAACATCAAGAGACAATGCTTCAGTGAAGCATGACTAAGTGACAAGGGATGTACAGTGCTTATTTTTGACAGAACTCAGTTTGGCATTTCTGATTAAGATCTAACTTTATTCTCAGTAGTGAATATTATTCTGAATTTCATTTTACTCAATTGAGTGCAGTGCTTCTGTATGTAATGAACAAGCATCAGGGAAACCTGCCAATGGCTATGAAATCAAGTCCACTAAGGACGCTATGGCATGCAAGCAAATGCCATTTTGCCTACCAGTAACTCAATGAATGCCAACAGTCTCAGGAGTATAAGGCAGTACTTTATATATTCATGTACTATCCATTATTTGTGTCTAAGTTTTCCAATAGCACTCAAGAATATCCAAAGGATATACTGGATGGAAAACAAACAAGCTTGAATAGGACAGCCTCACTCTCTATTCAGCAAGATCAGAGTTTGAAGCAGCACAAGGACTATGGTCTATGTTAAAATGTAGGTTTGTGGTACAGCATATAGCTACAGAGTGTTCATTCTTAATGTGGAGATAGACTTGAAACAAAAACAATCCATCTGTACAACTCACGATATTTTCATTTTATAGATAAGATAATTGGGATTTTGAGATGTTGCACATTAAGTAGAATTGACCTGTTCAGTTTGTTTGCACTTTATAATCTATTTTTAAAAAAATGCTAATCAGTCTGAGTGTGTGTGTGTGTGTGTATGTGTGTGTGTGTGTGTGTGCACCTGTGAGTAAGGAGCAGACAGAAGAAAGTACATAACTGCACTATTTTAACCTACATGTTTATAATATTACTCTAGTGAGATTTCCAATAATCCCTCCTGAAAAATAAACACCAGAGGCAAGTATTGCCCCATAAATATTGACCTCTGCATAAGACCATTTTGCAGAGGTACCAATAAAATTGTATAAGTCAGTCCTCATTACTATGAGCAGAATTTTTTTGTGTGTGTGACAAGATTTTATTGATTTTACCTGGGCTACAAGCAGGCAGCGCCCGTCTGTCAAGAGTCTTCTAAAAGCCTGCTCTACCTTTTCTCACCTAGCTGTTCATCCTAAGAAATAGAAACTTGACAGGCGAATGCAGCAGCTTTTAACAGCAGAGGCAAAACTGTTAATAGTGTTGGCCAACAGCCACATGGAGGTCATAACCATAAAGGTATGGAATGGAGTGCTCACACACATCTCTGTGATGTGAGGAATGTGGTGAGAAGGTTGTGAATGAGAAGAGAAAACACATGATGTTATATATCCAAATATAGTATCTATTTATGCAGAAAGAGCCCAGATTATAATGCATACGTTAGGAAGATAGAAGCATTCATAATTAAAGATGAGAATCAATATTTAGTCAAAAGAACATTTTGACAATAGTGATACTTATGTCTCACAGCATTAATACATTGTAATATTATATTTAGTAAATTTAAGTTTGTTGTTAATATTAGTATTATTTATTTCTGTTTGCACAGTATGATGAATTTGTAAAGAACATTGTAGCCTAGAGAAGCCAAATATCTAATATTCTTGAAATATTCTTTACAAAGAAGCTCTGCTTAGAGACAGTGTCTCTTGATAGCAATTACAATAAGGACAACCAACTAAGACTTTACAATTTTAGTTATACCAACCACCCAATTCAAACTACATAGAATATCTTTCTGGTTTTGTATTTAATAAATTGGTCATGATACCAAGTTTTGAGACAATTTTCTCTGTAATTCACAATTAACTGATGGAAGATTTATGAATTCAAGTTCAGAGAGTCTAGTTACATAGCCCATACAATGCTGTCACATGCTAGTTACCTAGTCTATTTTATCAAAGTACCAAAAAATTATCTTGTAGTAAAAGACATTTGTTTCATCCCTACTGTGGAGCAACAGGTCACCATGCAGTTAGAGCCAACCATCTCAGAAGATTTTAAAGACGATCCTTTTCTTGTGTCTTTATAGTTTTCGATGGCTTGATGTCATCTTGGGTTTTGTGTATATGTGTGTGTATAAATGGTATAGTATTGAAGGCATAAACCATTACATAAATACTTGATTAGATATTTATAACAGTAGAAATTAAATGACATCAATGTAATAAACATTTTTCTAAAGATTTTTCTAGTTCAACCGAATAGACACATAAATAAAATGAGCTTTTCCCAGATGTATACCACAAAGAAAAATGAATTCAAAGTGGATCTTGAGTTCACTGTATAAACTGCTATTTAAAAACCCTATGAAAAACTTAGGCGGTAGTGGCACACACCTTTATTCTCAGAACCTAGGAGGTAGACTCAGGTGTATCTCTGAGTTCCAGGCAAGTCTGGTCCACAGGGTGAGTTCCAAGACAACCAGGACAACAAAGACTATCTCAAAATAACCAAAAAAGAGACATTTTTTCCTTTGATGTTAGGCAATATTCTCTTATATAAGACACTGCAAATATGAAGTCAAATAGAGGAAAAAATAACTGGACTTTACAATAGGGTGATTCAAGGTTTACTAATAACTGGTTAAAAAATAATATATGGCTACAAGATGATCAAAATTTTGAAGTAATGCTGAACTAATTCCTCAATCTCAGCACTCAAGAGGCAGAAGCAGGAAGATCAGGACTTTAATTATGTATAGTGATACATAGAAAGTTCAATGCCCACCTAGGCCTCACAAGTCTCTGCCAAAGAAAAGCAATGCAATATAAAGAATATGAGGATGTGAAGAGGCATTTATTGAAATACATACTCAAGTGTAGCAACACATAAAAATTGAAGAATTTGGTATCATTCATCATCAGAGAAAGACAAGTCAAAATACTTGAGGACAGCAATTCTTCACACCTGAAGGATGATTACAAGAAGAAAGGCACACAATGAAGTATATGGATGAGGACCAGAGGAGTCCACAGCTTCAAGTGCTGGTACCAGTATAGCAGTTTGCTCTGACTGTTAAGGAGAGTAGCTTGGCAGTCCTCCAATTGTTGGCATGGACATACTATCCAACCCAGTGACTCCTCCCCTAAGAGTATCCCAAGAGAAATCACAGCTTGAGTCCAAGGAGAAACATGCATATGAATATTTAATACTGCCTTTCATAGCAACAAAACAGGGAAAAGATACAACTGTTGACTTGCTGATAAATGGATATCTTGCTATATGAAAGGCTGGGGCATAGTTCAATGATCAGACAAGTGTTTAGCAGGTGTGAGGTCATGGACAGTTTAGGGTGGACAAAAAAATGTCATTAACAGATTGAGAAAGATGCTACAAAGAATTACCAAAGCTTTCAAAGATTTCTCAATATGTCAAATATAGCCTTTAATGTATAGTTCCTTTATAATATACTACATGGTTTAAGCTTTCTCAATCCAATTAATTTTGACAACTCGACATATAACTCATATTCTACAAAATGTGACTTTTCAGAATGTGCCTATTCAGTGTCCTATTGTAGCCAGAAATCAATACATGCATGGCTACAAAAGCCCATACCACCAACTCTGTCGCATATGTTATATCCATACAATACAACATTTCCCTAATAAAGTAAAACAGATACAGTTAATACATGATAAAAATGAACAAACCTTGAGAATGAATTACTCAGTATCCTAAAAGATTTCATCTGCTTCCATAAAATGTCTATCATACTTAATTTTACCAAAATGAAGAGTCCTTTACTGGTTCCCAGGGGATGAGAGCAGCATTTCCTTTTAGGAGGATTGAGTGTTATTAAAGTAGATGGTGTCAGTGGTCTCATCATCTTATGACTAAGAGCTACTTTGTACATCTTAAATAGGAAGATTTTTAATGACTGTAAAGCATATGTCAAGCTGTCAAAATGATTAGAAGGAAGAAACTTTAATCACTTAGAATTCTATCAGAAAAAAATAAGGTTATAAATTAGAGGACATGCTTGCCTTATGGAGAATATTTAACAAATTTTAGAATCTCTCTCTCTCTCTCTCTCTCTCTCTCTCTCTCTCTCTCTCTGTCTGTCTCTCTCTCTGTCTCTCTCTCTTTCTCTCTCTCACTCACTCTCTCTCTCTGTTGTAGTAATCAGTACTGCACTCTAGACTGCCCACTGACATTTCTACCTACACTCTTTGTTCTGTAACTATTTTATGACTTCTATTTTTCTAATCAATTTATCTGTTCTTAGTATGTGCTATTTCTCTAAACGTGGCCTAATTTGCAAATTTTTCATACTATTTATGACACTCTGAAAGAAAGTTAGCTGCTAATTAAATTGGATCTAATACAAGTCTCATGAGACCCTCCCAGACACCCTGGCAAGGTACACTTAGATTTATCAATTCCTTTTGTTGTTAGCCTTTGATCAATTTCTGCTGTGGCATTGCTCTATAAAAATGACTTTATTTTTAAAAAATAAGAGCAGATAAATTATCTGTATTGATTAGCACATAAAAAGATAATATCTTTTGAACATTTTAAATTAATTTCTATACTGTTTTTCAGTTCATTTTTATTAGATGAGGATTATTGTACTTAGTGGATAATTTGAAATTTAACATAAATAGTTTAGAACTCTACATTTAGACAGGATCTTGAAACCCAGGCACAATACAAATTTTTAAAGTGTGTGTATGAGTGTGCATACATCTGTGTGTGTGCATTTGTGTGTGTGTGTGTGTGTGTGTGTGTGTGTGTGTGTTTGTAAAGGCAACTATCCTAATACTTCATTCCCCACTTCTCCCAATCAAACAGAAGGAAATAAATTGCCTGTAACATAGTAAACAGTGCCCAGTATATCTCTCCAGCCTTTTTTTTTCTGATTTACCTCAAACTCATGAAATCACCAGGATCTAGGGATGTTGAGGTCTAATTAATTAACAGCCATAATCACGAGTGTATGGTGACTTGGGTTATGATATCTGGATAAGCAGGCACAAGCAATTATGGAATATAGTGATTTATCATCCTCATATTGTAACTTATAGGTTCTAACAAGGCAGCAATTTCTTCTCACTGGCTGTGTGACTAGCTAGCTAGTCAGATACTGTCATTAAGAAAGCATAGCCTCCCTGTGGGCTGTGCAGGGGGCAAAGTGGGTGGAGGACAACAAACCCACTGAATTAAGCCACAATAATAAAAAATACCTCATTACATTCAAAGAAAGATAAAGCATAATGAAAGTGTGGGGGGCACTGTTAACTTCAGCTTCAATTGTATCAGGCTGGCACATTGTTTCTCCTAGTGAAACACAGAAAATCAACAAGAGTGGCAAAAAATGAAAATATTTAAAATTTTGATTTTAGGCTCAAGGCAGATACTTCTCCTACACCTACAACAAAACACCTATGATGGATGAATCTGAGCATCCACTCTCATGTGAGGCAGTGAACTGTGGAGCTGACAACTCTGGCCGTGGGCGCTCTCTCCTAGGTTCTACTACTGGGTCGCTCCAAACAGATACAACTAGAGACATTCTCTGTCTGTCTGTCTGTCTGTCTGTCTGTCTCTGTCAATGTATGTGTGTGTGTGTGTGTGAGAGAGAGAGAGAGAGAGAGAGAGAGAGAGAGAGAGAGAAAGCACAAGAGAGAGCGAGCACCTCATTCTCATTTTCTCATCCTGTCTTTTTCCTCTCTCATCTCTACCCTTTCCTCTCTTCCCTGTTATTTCCTTTTACTTCTCTTTCTGTGTTTTCTTTCTCTCCCATTTTTTCCTTGCTTGTTTCCTTGTTTTCCTATCTCTGTGTACCTTTTTATTGTTTCTGTCTCTCTATCTGACTCTCCTTATGCTAGTTCTGTGCTCTTGTAGTTCCACAATATTTTTCCATTATACACAAATTCTAAAACTAGTGACAAAATAACAGAACTCTCCAAATCCCCTAAACCCACTCAGTGCTTCCAGAGCGGATCTGGATACCAAACCAGGATGGGCAGACTAAAAAATTTCACCTGTTCTAAAAAAAAAATAACGTTAAATTTATATAAATATACAAAAATATATTAAACAAGAGTAGAAACATATACACAATAACAGAAATAACCTCAAATTTGTATCAATATATAAAACTTCATGTCTATGTAAAATATTTAAGACTAATATCTGCTTTTTAGGTTTAGACGTAGATTCAGTAAACAATCTCCTTTTCTTAATATTCACATTTTCTTCAGAATAATATCCTTTTTGTTCAGCTTTGTTTTTTCTATTACCAATAACAACTTGTAACCAACACATCTAAACAAGGATAAATAACCACAACTCACTAAATGACCCAAAAATGCCTCTTGGGACACCTCTTGTGAATGTGAATGTCCTGTTCATTTTATTTTCCATTTTTTTCTTTGTATTATGAATAAGGAAGTCACACTTCCTATCCTTGTCTATACTTATTGAAGGTCCCCCTCCCACCACATCAGGTCATTCTCTGTTTTCCACATCTCCTCATTCCCCCACCAAGCATGGGCAGTAGGTCCCAAGGGCCCAAAATTGCTCAGTTCAGCCTCTACTCCTGGGAAATCGAGTTTTCTTCCCCCAACATAGAGACTGAGTTAGGTGTTCTTTCAGGGTGAGTGGGATCTAAGGTAATAGTCCAAAGAGTTTCCGATCCCAAGCTGTTCAGTGGTTGTGATTTGCAGCTTAGGCATGTTTTGCTTTTTTTCCCTTTGGTTTAGAGTCCACTAATAAGTGAGTAAATGCCTTGCTCATCTTTCTGGGTTTGTGATACCTCGCTCAGGAAGATATTCTCCAAATCCATCCATTTGCCTGCAAATTTTAGGATATCATTTTTTCTTACTGCTGAGTAGTACTCCATTGTGTAGATGTACCACAGTTTGTTAATCCATTCTTCAGTTGAGGGGCATCTGGGTTGTTTCCAGGTTCTTGCTATTACAAATAATGCTGCTATGAAGATAGTTGAGTTAACTTTTGGAGTGCAACTGTGCGTCTTTAGGGTACACACCCAGCAGTGGTATTGCTGGGTCCTTGGGAAGATTGATTCTCACTTTTCTGAGAAACCACCATACTGCATTCCAGAGTGGCTGAACAAGCTTACACTTCCACCAAAAATGGAGGAGTGTTCTCCTTGTTCTGCACCCTCTCCAGCATAGGCTGTTCTCTGTGTCTTTTATCTTAGCCAATCTGACAGGTTTCAGGTGGTATCTCAAAGTTGTTTTGATTTGCATTTCTCTGATGGCTAAAGATGATGAGCACTTTTTCAAGTGACTTTCAGCCATTTGTAATTCTTCTGCTGAGAATTTTCTTTTTAGTTTTGAACCCCAAAAACCTCTAAATGCCTGATCTTCAACAAAGAGGCCCAAAATACTCAATGGGAAAAAGATAGTATCTTTAACAAATGGTGTTGGCATAGCTGGATGGTAGTGTGTAGAAAAATGCAAATAGATCCAAGCCTGTCACCCTGCACAAAACCCAAATCCAAAGACCTCAACATAAACCCAGACACTTTGAACTTGATAGAAAAGAAAGTGGGAAATACACTTCTACAAATTGGCACAGGCAGTCACTTCCTAAATATAACACCAGTGGCATAGACACTAAGATCAACAATCAGTAAGTGGGATCTCCTGAAGCTGAGAAGCTTCTGTAAAGCCAAGGACACTGTCAATAGGACAAAATGATAGCCTACAGAATAGGAAAAGATTTTCACCAACCATACAAGTGATAGAGGATTGATCTCTAGGATATATATGGAACTCAAGAATCTAGAGCCCAAAACCCTAAATAACCCAATCAAAAAAATGGAGTGTCCTGTTCTTAATAACAAGTTTTTGTCTGTTAGCAATGGCATCTTTAGGTCCTCTGGAAGAATTGTAGTAATTGTCAACTCCTTGTAGAGCTAACTGCATCATTTATTGTCCAGTTTTTGTATAATGTATAAACAAAGGTATATCTCAACTCCTGACAAGAGAGTAGTTTGTGAGACTGGATTATCTCAGATAGCAACCTTGAAAAGGTACTGAACAGTTTGTAGTCCACATCTGATCTTTGAGTGTTGTTTGGCAGTTTAGTGTTATTACCACAAACTGGTTGGAATTGTCCTTGTGAGGCCCCATCCCACCTTCCAAAATTTCAAAGGTTGCTATTAGGCATAGTTGTTGTAAAAGGTTTCTTGGGCCCATTTATGGCCAGAGGTTTGGAACCTGGCCTGTGGTGGCTTTTGTCCCCCAAAGAAATTAATCAGACACTTACATTAACTTCATACTGTTTGGCCCATATCTCATGCACATTACTAGCTAGGTCTTTCATATTAATTCAACCCATTTCTTTTAAACTATCTACCGCATTTCTCACATGTCTCTTGTTTGGGGGTCAGATGGAGACTGAATAACTCCACCCTCCTTCTACTTGTCTGTCCTCTGATTCTCCACCCACTTCTATGGTGCTGCACATAGGCCGAAACAGCTACTTTATTTACATCATATAAAAAACATTTCCACCACACATAGTCATAGTTCACTCCAGAAATATTTACATTTTAAATGTGAAATACAACATATCTGAAAAGGGCAAAAGGTCCATAATTTGTTATGAGCATCCAGGGTATAAAAATTTAATTTCTACTTATCTGATATCTACCTGATACCTCAAACCTAAAATCATGTACAGGAACCTATGTGAAGCCTTTTTGTAGAATTATTTAGTACTCTACATGACCATTATTATCATGGCAAAAGTTTTCTATATTTATTTACATATATATACATATATATGTGTGTGTATGTATATGTACATATGTTTATATGTATAATTTTTATAAATCCTGAGATAATATTATAATATTTATACAAAATGAAAAGTTTTAAAGGGTCAAAATAAAACCATAGGTTTATGAGATTAATGGTAATAGAATAGGCTTTTAATTTTGTTTTTTTTTTTCTGTTCCTTATCAGGTGATTCTTCTGGCATAAAACACAGATTTTGAGGTTTTTTAAAATAAGTATGTTTGACTTTAGATAAGTAGGGAATCCTTACTCCAACTCTAAAGCCAGCTTTAATTTTTAATTGAACTCGAACTCCAAACAGTCCATTTGCATTACATATCTATAAATAACAGCAGAAACAAACATTTTGGAAGATTTATGAAATTTTATTGTCTTACAAATGTGATATACTAAAAGATAGTTTACTCTTTTATTTGGGACATATTCTCTGGATGACTCATTCCTTTTTATCCGATGCCCCATTTGTCCAGTCATCCTCAAATTTCTTATTTGGATGCTATCAGTCTCCCAGACAGACAAAAACAAAACAATGCTCCAACCTTAACTTTTGAGAGTTTTTCTTTTGACAAGTTATCTCTGATCAAAACAAAAGCATTTTTCAGTTTTATAAGTAAGTTTACATCAAATGGCCATGCTCTATTGTTCAAATCTAATCCTTATAATATTTGATTTTCTCCATGTCTTTTCTTCTCTTGTTGAAAAAAAAGCAAAACCTCTTCCCCAGTGTAACTAACACTTGTCCTGGTTTCCATTCTGAGGTCAACATATCTTTAAAGTATACAGACTGATTTAGTTCAGCAGTTTTTTTTTTCTTTCTCTATTGTCCTATGTCTCCCAGTAGCTGTCATTTATCTCTCATTAGCATATAGAAAATTTAAAATTAATAATCATTGTGCATTCTATCTCGGGAACTTTATTACCTCTTTTACTTTATTAAGTATATATTTTGGAGCTTGATTTTTCAGTAACTGCTTGCCCTGTAGTGTTGTGTGGTCTATATGCAATATGTTTTATCTGGTAATACACACTGTCTAATTTTGCTATGGACATATGCTGGAGCATCATCAGCCTTAATTTGAACAACTATTATCAGGATGACCATAACTTCTAACAAATATGTAATTACAAAATCAGCCTATTCGGAACTCAAAAAAGGTGCCCATTGAAATCCTAAATATGCATCTATGGTATGGTATACATATTTTAATTTTCCAAGCTTTGCAAAATAAAACACATCCATTTGGCAAATTTTATTTTGTTGAGTACTTTTTGGATTACTTCCTGCAAGTAGTAAAGTTAGTTATACTATGAACAAATAAGCTGTTTTCTCATATTTCTTGGTTTGTTACCAAGTGATGGAAAAATCCTTTTTCTTTTTTACAACTTAACCATACTTTATTTGACTGCATGTTATTCACTCAGCTTGCATATATTAAATTTCTCTCTCCAAAAGGAAAGAGGTCAATAGGAGAAAACTATGCAGCAATACCACTGTCATTAAACAACAGTCCAATATTTTTGAGATACACATGATATTTCATAGATACTCAACTCATATGTGACATCAATATAACTTATGTTTATGTTTTTACAAACCTGAAAGTCCTAGGACATTATAGCACCCATCCTAGTGATGTGAATGTTTCAAGGAACTGAAAAAGTAACTGGCGAACTACCAACCTAATTTTCTTATGCTCTAATGAGTGGCAAACCTCATAATTTTTAGATACCATAATAAATATATACATCTAGTCTTATACATGCCAGTCAATACCATAAACACAGAGCATGTTAAGAGTTAAAACATGAATTAAACTCCTTTACTCATAGTTGCTTCTTTTGTGAAGAGGGTAGTTTGGAGAAGCCAGACAGAAAATGTTAAAAATCAACATTTAACATTAAATTTTTATCTAATTTTGCTGGCTTCAACATTCATTAATGTTGTGATTTGTGGACCCTGATTATTGAAGACTTAAGTAGTTTAATTTCAATGTAAGGGAAATTAAAATCAGCCCACACATTAAGACTAACTAAATTTTAAGGAGGAAAAATCTTTTTCAAACCTTTGTCTTTAACATGCTGTTTCTCATAACAATTCTGAGATTTCTAGCACATTTTGTACAAATAGTTGATCAGTTTTATTATTACCTGCGCTAGAGGGACTAATAGACCTATATGGGATATAATATATGTTATATATAAGGGATGATTTTTACTTCTGATTATTTCTTGTAATTGAATAAATAATAAAGTTAATTTTGAGTGACCTGGAATATATTAATCAGTTTCAATTTGTAATATTACTAACTATAAATCCAATAATATTATGATAATATCTTGTAATTCTGACTTTTGAACAGAAACACAAGGGCTTTGAGCTACTTTCCTTAAATTTCCTGATTACAACTTGCCTTTCCTGATTTATTTGCATCAGTATAGAGTGTAGAGGCCTCAGAAATTAATGTCTCCCATACAATGTGAAGAAGAATATAGTTAAATATTTCATAAAATAAATTGTATTGATTTTAGTGTATTTGTTGTTAATCTCTCCCAAAAGATTACTGCAAGCTATTTGCAAATGTATATTTTCTGTCTTTAATTTATAACAGGTGCTATAATTTCCCTGAGTCTTTTTTAAAAATTGATGAAGTTTCAATTTTCCTTTTAAAATTAACTCAGAAATATTTTATATATAGGTCTTAAAGTTTTGCTCTGTTTATATTGTAAAAAATATTCATTTTAAAATGTTATCTTATTTCTGCATTAAAATTATGTAAAAGTTACTTAACACTATGATTCAAATACAAAAGCATACTTGCTTCTGTGAGAAAATAATTGCTTTGTCTTTAGTCCTAATTATTCGTGTTTGGAGGATTTTTAAAATCCTGGTAAAATAAGTGATCCTTATTCAATGCTCTTTAATAACTGCCTAGATATCTGAGGAATTATTATATATTTTTAAAGCATCATTTACTAAATTCTAATAAGAAAATGGCTGAACGGGGGCTTTCTCAGGTCTAAAGGCATTATAATAATCTTGGAAACAATTACCTACCCTTTTCTATTTTTTTTTTTTTTGCATCAATCGTTCCCTCCTGTGGAAACTATGGACATTAATCATTTAGATGATTAAAGAAAGTCTAAACCTTTTTTTTACAAACCCACATTCCTCTTGTCTTGAGTGCTTGCTTAATGCCATTGACAAATTTGTCATGGGCTGAAATGCCCTGTCCCATGGTTCGGCAATCTAACCCAGCTGAACTTCGTCCCTATCACTCCTCTGTACATCAATAGACTTCTCACCGGGCTGGGCGATCCTGGAGAGAATGATGAACACAAAGTGCTTGGACTTTCTACCGACAGGAACATTCTTCTCTCGTGAGGAATGATGTGCCACACGTTGAGATGCCAGTTGTCCCGACCCGCGGGACTTCAACACAGGAGACCACCTAGGAGAGAGAATGAAGGGAAGGGAGACACAAAGGAAGGCAGTAGGTCAAATGGGATTCTGATTGAGCTGCGATTTATTATGATTCTAAACATGCTTATATAGCAGGATATGGGGAGGGGGCAATCTTCAAACACCTGCAGGAAGCTGGCCAGGGGAGCAGGATATTGGCAGGGTAAAAAGGTCACTGGTCTTGCTTCAGGGGAGAGTTGCTAGGTAACCTAACCATAGAATGTTCTTGATATTCTATTCTTTAGAGCTATCTTTATTGGAGGACTGCTAAGTAACCTAGCCACAGAATGTTCCTGTAGTTCTATTCTTTAGCGTTACTTCTCTGTTACTGTGACTCAAACCAGAACATCTATTTTATTTTAGGAGAATATCTATTATACCTAGGAGAACATCTATTTTACTTGGGATAATGTCTATTCTACTTGGGAGAACATCGGGCTGGCTCAGTGGTTGGTTTCTCAGTCAGTTCCCACAGGAGCCTTTAGCTGGAGGCCTAGAGGCTCAAGCCAGGGTCTTGGTCCCTGACAGTACATGAAGAAAATTAAATAACCAGAATACAATCATGCTCTGGATCCAGAAACTCCACACATGCACCATATAATATCTTTCCTACCAGAGCCAATTTTCTCTTAGTATCAACTGACAATTTTCTTAAACTATGTAAGTCATTGTTACTTTTTAAAATTTAAAATAAATCACTTTTCTTGAGATGGTAATCAAATTGTGGGTAGTAGCCAATTAATGTGTCCCAGAATTTTTTTAAAGTCATTAAAAGTCTGGATTTGAGCTCTTTATTTTGTACCTTAAGGGTTGAATTATTTATAAACTTATTTTATGTTCTAGGTAAGTAATAGAATTTCCTCTTTGTATTTATAGGAGCAATTTGTAATTCTTAATAAGACAAAATTTTATTTACTTCTTGAGACATTTTCTCTAAGGTATTTACATTTGAATCAGCAATGAAGATATCATTCATATAATAGTAAGTAATAGACTTAGAAAACTAATTATGAATTTTTTTTAAAGCTGACCCACAAATTATTGGCATGGAGTCAGGCTGTTTAACATCCTTTGTGAAAGAATGTTCAACTGATATTTTTCAATAAGCTGAAAATTATTATAAGTAAGCACCATGAAGGAAAATATTTCTCTATTCTGTTCTTGCAAAGTATTAGTAACATAGCAATTTTTTAAAAATCAATGATTATAATAGACTATCCTTTAGGTAATAGAAAAGCTAAGAGAATTTCAGGCTGAAATGAACCCATTGGCTGAATCACCTTCTTAAAATCACTTAAATCTGTTAAGATTCTCCATTTACCAAATTGTTCTTTTTAATAACAAACACAGGAAAATTCCAAGAACTGGTTGATTCTTTAATATGTTGAACATTTTGCTCCTCCTGTACAAGCTATTTTTAGGCATGATAATATTTCTGATGTTGAATGCTATTATTCTACCCAAACACGTTTGTCAGTTAACCATTTTAAAAGTAGGGCTGTTGGTACCTTTGAAAGATCAACTGCTGTTCTCCCGTTTATGCACATCATGAAAGCTGACTATTTTTATTATTTACTAATTTATCAGCATCTGTTACTATATAAAAGATTGTATTTGTATTGAAATTTCTTCGAAAATTTCTTCGAAAATGATACAGCACTGAGTATATCTTAAAGGGAGAAACTTGATAAACACAGCTTCAAATTTAACAATAGTTGTAGTTAGTTTGTTCTTATGTAGGTATATTAAATAATGAAAACTGTTCTGTGTCTCTTTTCTCTAAAATACATGGGACATAAAAAATAAAATCTAAGGCACCTCAAGCCAGGTTAAGCTCAGCTACAAGTGAAAAAATCATAGTAGGTCACAGTTAATGCCTATGGTTGCACTAGGGCTACCCCAAATTCCTGCTAAGCATCCCTTCTACAGTCAAACCAGATTTGTGTGTGTGTTTGTGTGTATGTGTATGTTTTAAATCACTTTACTGACTCATCATCTTTCAATGAAAAGATAATGCTTTATATCCCTTTAATATTTTTCAAGAAACATACATTAGTTTATGGTTTATTTCTGAGATTAGAGAAATGATAATCTGTATATCTCATTGTAACAAATCATGTCCTTGTAGATTCATTGCTATGTTAGTCATATATGGCTTTAATTTTCTACTTTGTCCTTATTGCTCTACATATTAGACCCGTCTTGTTCTTTATTTTACCTGAGATAAAGTTTTAATTACTAAAAGCTGAATATTTACTTCCTGAAGAAGCCAATTTAGATCCAAGATTCTGATGCAATGATTATTATAATTGCCCCTCTGTCTACTAGACCCTGTATTAAAATGTCATTTACTCATATTTTTAACTTTGGTCTTTGATCAGTTATAGAACCTTGACAAAATATTTGCTTTATGGTTTCTCATGAAATTCTTGTTTTATCTTCCTAACCTGTTCTATCATCCAGGAAATAAGGTCTTTTTACAATAGGCATTATGTTTTTTAATAGCCCTGTGGAGAAGTTCCCCCATGATGACAGGGAGTAATTGAACCAAGTTTGACATGTGTGCCTGTGACAGCCACCCCCAGGCATTTCCTGATGGCAAATGATTAAGTTGTCTGTCCCTAGTTAATCTATTTTCATTGGTCTAATGTTACTCTTTGCCACAGTTTCTGCATACTCCATAAAGAAGCAGCATTATGTTTGTGTCATTCCTATAAAAAAACATTTCTAAAAATTCCTTGCCTGAAATCCCTTATTAGGTGACTTTGTTTATCACAATTAAAACATCTGACATTTTGATTGTTCTTCAAACCTACAATCACCTTTTCTATTCAATTTTTGTCATTGTTATAAGATTTAATATTGGTTGTATCTCAGATCCATCATTCTAATGGATGCTGATATTGCTTTTTAAAGGCCCAATTACCCTTTTGCATTGTGAAATAGCATTTTCAAAAGCCAGAGACTAAATTAGTATTTCTCTAGCTTCTTGGTTTGGTAATTCTATTTACAATGAAGTTAATCTTTTTAAAGATCAATCAATAAAGGTTTCTTTTGGGTTCTGTATAACTTTAGTAAATGACGCAGTCTTCAAATCTATCCCAAGAATCCAAAACTGTTGTATGGCATAGAGCCAAGATGTGGTTCTTATATCTAGACTGTCCTTGTGCATCACATAATTACCCTTTCCAAAATGTTGTTCTTGGGAAATTTCAATACCTCTAGCCCTACCACATTGTTTAATGGTGCTAGTTGCATCTTTCAATCATCCTTCACTGTGATTGAGGACCAGATTCTCATACTGTTGTAACCAAGTCTTCCCAGTCTTTTGGAATAATTCTGTTACTAGTTGATCACAAATTTAACATCTGTGTCCTAAGAGGTGAGTGCATACCATGAGGCTCTCTCATCCTTAAATCTCCTCAAATCTAATATTTCCACAGAAATCCAGCCTGTTCTTACACAGCCTTGGAGATGTCTTTTGGTACTTGTTCCGCATATGGCGACTGGATAAATTTAGTTTGTTTGTTTGTAATATCCTTGGGCTATTTCACTCTAGGTTTATGATGTAATGGTGCGGTTTGTTCCCTGTTTAAATTTTTCTGTCTTAACTGAAATCTCGCATATCTGTTTTAGTAAGTTTTTCACAACTCATAATTTATCAGTCAAAATTGAATTATTTTCTTTAGTATCATTTTCTAAGGGCTGTAGTTTGACATTAATAACAACCAATGTTTTAGGTATAAAAGAAGTATTACCAAATTCACAAAGATTATAATTGATATTACATAAACACCCAGCTAAGTTAATTATCCACTCATTTTATTGTCTCAGTTTCCAACCATCCACTGTGGAATCAAACAACTAACTCCATCATAATATTGTTTCCCATTTTATTGTACAAAAAAATCTTTCCTTCTTCTCTACCTAATTCTCACTTTTAAGAATTCCAAGTCTTCTCACCAAAATCTAATGACAATTACAGTAAAGCTTAAGGCTAGCTGTTCCTTTGCATAGCACATCTGGGTGGAGAAAACAGGTGATACACAGCCTGGCTCAAGAACAGCTGAGCAGCATGAGTATGGATGAATGGAAAGCCCATAACCAATAAGGAAAAGGAGCCAAAGATCCAACTCTCTGAAAGGCAAAAACAGGGGACTCTGTAAAAACAGCACATGTGACAGGTAGGAAATGAAAGCAAAGTGCTGCCTGAAGGCAAAGTTTGTCAGTAGTGAGGAGCTACTTCTGTTAACATTTGGAACCTAGGCTCTTGGGAGTTTTGAGTTTGTGGAGATTGCTACAGAGAGATATCAACAGAAAAAACCCAGAGTCAGAGAGCTTAGGGAAGAAAAGGAAAAGCCATCTGATGGTAGGTGCAGCTCCCATGTGCAGCTTTGGTGAGTACTTGCAGGTGCAAAGCCATGGGCAAGGGGCTATCTTGTGAATTTGTGCCCAAAAAGTTGAACTTCAGATGAAGCAAAAATCTATTTAACGTTTAACAATAAAAAAATCAGAGGTTGAATCTGAAAGATCAGAGAAGCAGGAAGCAGCCACCAGTTGCTTTCTACTTCTACAATTTCTCTGACCAGAAGGGTCAAGATTCTCTCTTAGCCTCCCCTTACCACTTTCTCCCTTCTGTCTGTTGTCATTCCTTCATACCTCAGTAGCTAATGTTTGTAAGCTAGTGGTTGGCTTCACCCTCTGATTCCAAGTAAGCTTTTTTTGTCATAACACAATCAAAAAATAACTTCACACGTATGAAGATTTTTTTTTTGCTTAAATTAAAGTGAGAAGATTTATATCTAATCTGAATCTGTGACATGGAAGGACATATCTTTAATCTAGAACTTTGTTCTGTGAAAACCCATTTCAAATCTAGGCTACACCTTCTACTGGAAGCTTGTATAAGAACACAGATGAACAATGCTTTTGTTCTTTGCTTATTTGTCCTTGTCTTGCTGGCAAGTTTATTATTTCTTCAATGTAATTAGAACCTACTACTTCAGAATTTTAACATACACTGAAGACCACCTGAGACCTCTAGTCTTATAGACTGATCAACTCCTAAACTTTCATATCTTCAGTTCATGGTCAGCAATTATTGAACTAGATGGCCCATAACTTGTGGACATTCTAATAAGTTCCCTTTGTATATATTACATTTATTAAAATTACTCTCTATAAGAAAGTATATGATGTAAATTATTAGCTGAATATGGATATACAGACTATAACTAGTATTTATTACTATCCATTGATGTGTAAAAAATTCAAGAATTTATGTTCTTTCCAAACTCTACTATAGCAAGAACAGAAAGAGTGAGGGGGGAGGAAGAGTGGGAAGGAGGGAGGCAGGAACAAGACAAAAAAAAGGTTAATGTATACATATTAAATTTACCATGATTAGGATTTATATACACAGAACTAATATTTGATATAACAAAGGGCTTAGAAAATACCATGAATCTAGATTTACAAAAAAACTTGGGCAATGTAATTTAAAGTTGAGATTGAGGTAGGATTTTATATTTAATGGGCAGATTTAGGTAAAAAGAAGTCAAGATTCAGAGAACAGTGTTTTCTTAACACTTAGAAAATTCAGAACAAATTCATGGCTACTGTATCCTCAGTTAAGGTATGGAAAAGAACCCACAAGCCCAGACATGTGATGTGTCAACAAGTCTTTTACTTACTAGTAATTCTGACCTGAAACTAGTTTGTAGCTACAATTATTACCTACATATCCCACGTTGGCTTTCAGGAAATGTCAAAGATTTCTTCCCAGTCTTCTCACCCAATTTGTTCAAGCAGTCTTTAGAGAAGTTACTCTCTCTACACCTACCCAGAGGGGTAAATATTTGCTACATGTGCCTACCACTGACAGTTTAGGATGTGATTAGATTCACAAACTCTTTGGCACTTGGAAGCTAAGAATCCATTAAGATTTGTACAATGGAAAACTAAGTCCACAAGAAAGAAATAAATTACATCATCTTTCTATGACCTATGAGCTATTTTCTATGCTTTTACACTTCTTTCTTGTCCCATTTACATTTTAACATCCATCAAATAAAAAATATTGCTTTGCCCATATCATCAGAGTGTGTCATATTCTCTGACTTAATCTTTGTATGGATTTCACCATTTTCTTAATTATTTTGTTAAAACTTCAGCTAGTTTCTCTCCAGTTTTTTTTTATATTCTATACCTATACCATACATAGAACATTGGCTACATTTTGTAATGGTGTATCATACTACCAAAGTATTTTAGGCTACCTGTAGTCCAATTGCATTTTACTGAACCATTTACTTTGTGACATCATTATGTAGGTTCATGTTGTCTATCTTCTCACATTCCCAGTTCATGTCCTTCTATTCTTCACCTTCAACCTTAGAAAATAATCTCATTTGTATAAAAAAACAGCAACAACAAAAAAAGGCATAATAATCAGACATACATACAAACTTTTTTCATAAATTTTTTGTATGTACATGTTCTTTTTTCATTGTAATAGGATTATAGTATTTTTATTTCCTATTAAGACTCTGATATAGTTCACACACTATATAATATAATATAACTTCTCCAAAAAGTAATATCTGATGCTTTGAAATTTATAGCTTCAGTCTTTGCCATGACTTTCTATTGTTGCTGCCTAGTACCTCTACTAACATGGAATTAAATACTTTCTACTTTTGTTTTGCTCTTATTCATCATGATTCATTTATTAGACTTGAGATATTTTTAACTCAAGATTAATTTCTATTCTGTCCAGATGTAAATCTAGAGTCTTCATATTCAAAAAAGTTAAACACTTTTCATATCTCAAAGATGTGTTGACTAATGAGCAACACAGACCACTGAGGCAAAACATAAGCAGGAAATATTGAAGGAGCTCACAATGGTTTCTATGGAAATATGTAGGAAGACTAGATATTTTTAAAGATTCTCCGTAGAACTGATGCTCCAAAATAGCTATAAAATGTGAAGATGAAGGTAAAAAGGATTAGATGTTAAACCACACAAGAAATTCTGCTTAAATTTTCTTTGAATATGTGTTGCACACAACCTCGTCCCACAAGGAAGACACAACACTAGGCTTTTCTTTCAGCAGTTTATTCAGGAACCTTGATTAATTTTCTGACTTCTGACTTACTTACTTACAACGGGGACTGACTGACTTACTATATCTTCTCTCTCTGGGGAAAACCCACCAGCAACCTAAATAGCCTCTGGGCAGCCAACCCCAGTACGCCTCGTGGGTACCACCTACAGGTCCAGGTACTCAGAAGCAAGCCAGATCCTTAGCCTAGCCAATTATGGGATAGTTTGTCACTAAGAGAACTCACCATGTGGAAGGTGGAGGGCAGAAGCCAGCACCATCTTTAAGGCACGGCTGCATGCAGCTCTCTACAAATATGTATGATGCTCCATTGGAAAGATAAACTTGGCCTCAGGAATCCCTATATAGAACTGCATTTTCATCTTACTTGCATTACCTGTAAAAGCATTAATAAATGACTTACTCTCTATACTAAGTTTTATTCAGTTCAAGAGAAAACATTTTCACTTTTTTTTGAGTGATTAATACTAGGAATTAACCAGGGCAATATATATTAAAGTTTTTATGTATAGTGGTACTCATTAGAACTTGGAGTCCTTTGCCCAAGTAAAAAGCATTGAAGACGCTCCCTGAAATACTGATACAAAAAGCAGAAGAAGCCATATCATGCAGCACAGGGCTGCAGAAGACAATCCGTTGACTTTCATCAAGTTACCAGTTTTTATCTTTGTACTTATATAATTTTTACATCACATTTTCTTTAGTCCATCACTTTTTAGCATTTACTGAGCACTATTTATGTAGCATTTATCTGTCTGCTCAAGCACCACTTGGTCTCTTACACACTACTATTTAATAGATGTGAACCTATGTTGAGTTCTAAAATTCAGTACCTATACCAGCATACCAAAGAAAATGTCCATGCATGGTTTTTGCAAACAAAAAGAGATAAAAAGAAGGATAAAAGAAAAATAGAAAGTCCAAACTGAAATAGTGTATTATTTGTATTATTTGAATATGTTCTTGTATATCTTGTTTCATCCAATTTTGAAAAACCTGTTCAGTAAACTATTTCATTATTCAACAAATTCATTATTTAAAGATGTGCTGCAGTACTATTTGAGATAGATTTCTAAGTATAATTTGAGAAAAATGATACCATAAATTCTTCAAAGACAGAATATAATTTTATAACTCCAAGAATGTAGATGAATACTTGAGGAAATAATAGAGGCAAAGTAGCCTTTGTTGAATAATTTATATGAATTTAAGGATTGGCATGTTGAACAAAGAGTAAAAATATCACTTAATATTTATAAAATACTTCTCAAATGTACATATATATATATATATCAACACATATATTCAAATTATTGAGGAAATGTTTAGTTAAATACTGTTATTATCAGTATGCTACAGATCAGCAAATGTTTCTACTAGTCTAGTTACTTGCTTAAATTTACAAATTTAGTATCCAGGTCACAATCCACAACAAAATCAAAAGAGAAAGTAGATTAAAATTTTGTTTTGACTCAAATTTTAGTAACAACAAAACAACAGTTGTTCTAGTGCTGAATACAAGACTGGAGTTTAGTGGCCTGAGAGTCCAGCTTTCAAAGCCAAGACCCATGGTAATTCAGAGAAGACTTCTCAGAAGTGGGGTAGACAGATTTCAATAATATCTTCATGTACTACCCAAGGGTAATTCTTTTTTATTCTTTTTCAGTTCTCATTCTTCAGCTTCTTTTTAGCTCTAATTTTCTAAGCTATAAATTTTCTCAGCTTTCATTCCTAGCTCCTCTCTCTGCATAACTATATACATGTATCTCACAGGAACCTTTTTGCAATACGCAGAAAAGTTTCAAAGCCCTCTAAAGGTCATAGAACATTTCTTGAGAGATGATGATGAGCAGAGCCATTTTTCCATAGCAACATATTGCTGAACCATGGTGCTTAGTACTTTCCCAGAAAGTGGCATTGAAAATGTCTCAACCCTAAAAATGTATCCTTCTATTCTATTTGTAAGCTCAGAACATAAAGTAAGGGAAACTTCTGACTTCAGTCACAAGGTCAACCACCCTCTGTAGCCCTGATTAATTGTTAAATTTTATCTACAGTAGCAGGACATATAAGACTCTTTTCTGGACTAGGTTAATTGATTGATTGTTATTTGGGACCTAAACACTAAGTAGTTAACTGAGCATTTTAGAACATAAGACTATAAAGTTAGAAGTTTGTGGAGAGTTAATTGCTAAGGAATTTAATAGGAAGTGGCCACTAGCCTGTGTTTTCAGCCAAGTTTTGTTAAAGAAACTGACATAGAGTTGCTGGCTGGAGCTCTGTAGAGCTCATTGAATTAAGAACACCCACTGGGGAACCATCAAGAAAAGAAACTAGGACTTCCAAAGATAGGCAACTGTTCGCTGACATGGGCAGTATTTGGAGAGGGGAGGGATCAGACTGTGTTTCTGTACATGAACTGGCACTTCGGAGCCCATTCCCTCCAGAGAAACAACTAACAGAGTTGACATTAGGATGAGGAAATCAGACTTGCCTGGAGTTGATGCTGAGCTTATCCACCTTGGGACTTCTTGCTCTTTTGTGGGAGGGGATGGGGAGAAGGGGAGGAGGGAAGCTGAAGGCTGACCAGGAGGGATTGGGAAGGGGAAGGGAATGGAGAGCAAGAGGATACATGGAAACTAAGACTTTATTTTATAATTTTTTTAAAAGAAAAAAACATATTGATCAATGCCAGGTTAAATTAAAGAAATAAAATAAAATTTTAGTGTCAAACTTAGAATCTTTTCCTTGGGATTCTCCTCTGAATTTCAGATTCACATACATATTTCCAATGATAAAATTACATGCCAAATATTATGTACCAAAGAGAATTTTTCTTTCAGACCCATACCAAGAATTCCTTTATTCAGAAACATTCCAATTTACCTATTTTTTAAATGCAGAATTGTCAGTATGTCATAATAATAAAAATAAGCATTACATCTTTTCTTTCTTACAAGCATAGAATTATGCAACTCTAAAGCTGTCTGGATTCTTTTCCATCAGAAAGAAAGCATTTTTCAGAGCCAAGCATAAGCTGATGTCCTACAGTTTAACACAATTGTGACACTATTACATAAGGGATAGCATAAGATATCTCACAGGTACCAATCAACCCAGTTCAAAGACAGTCTCAATATTAAACTCAGGTCCCCATCACAGACACTTGGATGATTAATTTATGGGACTGAGTTTCCTGCAACAGTAGTCTAGAATTTGATTAGTGTGCTGCCACACATCACAGAGCCAAGGGAAATGCATTCATTCTAAATAATCCTGATGAGAGATAGATGAAGAGATAACTAAACTGAGGTACTGGAGGGTTCACAGAGCTTCCTTCTCTCTCTCTTCATCTCTTCATATGGCATGGAACAGCTACATAACTGCATTAGTCTTATCTTTATCTCAGACTAATAATTTATTTCTAAATTATTTCATTTGGATTTACTAAACGTAAAAGTTTTACTTGTTTTTATTCTAATAATTACTAGTTACTATGTTTGAAATACATTTTCTTAATACTTAAAAGTCAGGTTTTGTACAATATCTAGACAACTGAATATCTGGATGTATACAAAATTTTATCTAGATATCAGCTATTTTTGTTGATTTTAATAATACATTGCACTAAAAGGGATCATGTATTCAGGAAATGTTTTCTCTGAGTTTGTTTTCCCTTTGACAGAAACAGTATGTGTCCGTAATCCCACATCCATCTCTTTGGGCTGTCAATATAAATTCATGGATCTGACATATTTAATCTCTCTATTCAACTAAAATGACTATTGCTTCTGGTCTTCAATTTTCAGTTTTGTCAGGAAAGCGTTGCAGTTTAAAGCTTGGTTTTTAGCATAGTCTCCATTGTCTTTAGAATTTTGCTGGCTTCTTTTTAACCACTTCCCATTTTAACCGTATATTATCAAGTTCTACCTAGTTGCTTCATGCTTTTAGATAGAGACAATTATCAGAATAGTAAACATTGGCCTTATTTAGAATTATTAATCTTCATTGATTTTTAATAACTATAACTAAGAAATATGCATTTTTGGCAAAAAAATAAACAAAAAGTTTTTTTGTCACTTCTGAGCATAGTGTTTTCCTACTGATGGTATGGCACCACCAGTCCTGTGTATTCAATGAGATGGTCCAAAGCATGTGGCTCCTTTCCTTTTAATCTACATTAATCAAGACCAATTCTCAATGCACAACAAATTTACAGAGACATGATCTTTAATTCAAGTAAGGCCACAAAAGAAAAGTGAGTGAGTCTACTTTGAAGGGTGTTTCATACTAGAAGTCAAGATGTCCTAAAAATAACATTGGCAAATAAAATTACAGTGGGGGGGACACGAGCAACAGTGCTTCGAATTAAAGGCAAGAAAAATGGCTGGATATTGTATATGGCTAATGAGAAACTGCAGTTCTATTTAGTGACTTTAAAAATATATGTTTAAAAAATACCCCAGGTATATCTTGAAAAGGTTATAAAAATACAGGGAAATAAAGTGATGGCTGCATGGCTAAAAAATATCTGTAACCTGCAGCATCCTATATTCAACAACTAGGAATGATAATTAGATAAAGATTTTTCTTATTTCAACAATGAATCAAATACAGCACAGAACAATCTGAAGATAAGATGGAGAACATGCCAGTTGTTTAACAATAACTAACTGCACAAGGTGTTTAATGTTCTGTTCCTCCAAGTTCTTCCAGGTTTGATTGTTTTCATATAAATATTTCAGTATATCTTCAGGCTATTAATTATTGTACCTAGCATTATGCTTTCAAGCCTCCACCACAGTACAGTGTCTGAATGGTCAGAATACTGGTATATTGTTCAGTATCTGCCTTCTAGAGCATGCAACACTTGTTCCCCATTGAACAGAACAGTATAACTTTCAGCTATCACATATATAATATATATATATTTAAAACAATGGGACTTCTAATATATTGTCTAGTGCTATTATATTATCAATAAAGTTATTTACACTGTGTATCTGCATGTGAGTTTTTGAACATGCACACTCTGACTATGAATGCTAGAAGAGGGCATCAGATCACCTAGAGCTGGAGAGACACTCAGTTGTGAGCTTCCTAATAAAATGGGAACTAAGAAGCAAACTGGGATCCTCTGTGAGAGGAGTCCATACTTTTAACTACCAAATCATTTGATAGGTTCATAAAATTATTGTTACTTAATATTGAAATAATAACTTCTGTATATGTTATTGCTTCTCATCTCAGGCTAAGACCAAGAACTATATTGTAGTTGAGAATTGTCTAATTCAAGGTATAGTCTCTACAAACAACATCCTAAATTTACCAGGTCATATTAGTATACATTCCCTCCAACTTGGTCACTGAAGGAGGCTGTAGTGATTTGCATTTCACTGTGGTTAATTTGTACATATTTTCATAATGGAACAGTTCAATGACACCAAATAAATTTAAATAAAATAGACGTTTAAGGGTCTGATGCTCTACCAACTGATTTTCCAAATAAAACAGGTAAGGCAAGATTGAAAGGATTCAGTTTCATTTAGATTTTACTTTATTTCTTTTTGTAATCCAATTGTCCCTAAGCCAAAAGAACAGTATTTCTACTGCTTTTTAAAGTAACTGAGTCCTCTCTGGGGCAGGGGCAGGTGGACACTGTACCTGACCACTTCCACGGCTCCTGCTGAGGGAAACCCCGCCACGACCTCGAACTGAGCGAACCAACTGCTGAGGTCTCAGAGGGGCGGATTCGGACCCCGCCCAGAGGTCAGGAGGGGGCTAGAGGCCTCAGTGCCTTTATCCCAGCCTGGGAGGGAGAGTTGAGCTCCCATTGTTGCTGGTTCCACTTCCGGGA